>VWYP01005934.1:27904-70414 GCA_013400435.1 Pycnonotus jocosus | reverse complement strand
AAAACCATCCAAAAAACAACACCACCCCAAAAAACAAACAAAAAAGCCCCCCCCAAAACAAAACAAAACAAAACAAAAAAAACCAACCAAACAAACAAACAAAAAAAAACACCCACCAGACTTCATTACATAAGCAAGATGTTATGAAAAAAGCCCCGGAGTTCTGGTAGAGATATTTGCTTTTTCAGCCTGGATTTCTTCTTCTTTTTTTTTTCTTCTTTTTCCTTTTTGGGTGTGTTTTTTAATCTTTTAATAACTCTGTCTGGAATTATTTCTCTGTGAAAACTGCCACCCTGCTCATAAAAGGTAAAAATAATGTCCTGAGCACATACAAATGGGCAGTTTTTCAGTGTCTAAACTATTTGGGGAATTTGAGGTTGAGAGATCAGAGCAGACATGACCAGGTAGGGAAATTTTGCCTACCTGGGGAGATAGGGACATTCAAGGTCCCTTGGGTTTCAAGGGGAGATTTTGGCAAATATCCCTTTCAGGGCAGGGATTTGGGGCTGGCTTTTCCTCCAGGGTTGGTGGTTTTTTGGCCAGATATGACAAAAATGGGTCAGCAGCACCTCTGCCCCTCTGTCATGGATGCAGATTGAGGCAGCTCCCCCAAATGCTTCCCACATTTCTGGGCTTGGGCTTGAAGGTGACAAAACACCTCTTCAGTGTTTGCAGAGCTGAACCTGCCCTCTGCCCTGAGCCCTCTCAGCTCTCCCAATTTATCCTCTCCAATGTTTGTTGTGGACACAACCACCTCAACACTTGTTTCTCCCAGGTCCCCATGAATTTCTGCACATTTTCCTTGCTGATGTTTAAGGTCAGTGCTTTACACTGAACAGCTGAGACCCAGTGTGGAAGAAACAGGATTCAGAACAGCCAGCAACTATGTCCAGAGCTAAATCTCACTTTCCAAGCTGCTCAGACCAAGACTTTCCCTCCAAGCTCAGCCCTTCCCTTGAGTATTCTGTGACTCACAGCCACAGGAAGGCTGTCCTAGGAGAAGGCTCCCATATTCTGCTCAGTCAGTGCTGGCAGTGCTTCATGTGGACCATCAGGGTGATCCTGTACAGCTGCTCTCATGCTCATCCTGTTCTTACATGTTTATTTTTTTTCTTTAATTTCAGGGATGACATTGGCCTGATCCTCTCTCATCCCACTCTTGTGCTCATCCTGTGCACCGTGGGCTGGAACAAGAGAGTACAAACACAAGTGTTGTATTATTTGTAGGAAACAACATAAAAATGACTAGCCAAGGGCCATCTAGCCCAGTATTTTGGTTTACAGCAGTGATCTAAGGGAAAATATGACAAGATAAACACATGGTCACAATTTTCCTGAATGCTGTCCCAGTGAATTTGTGCAAATAACTTTCAAAACCCTGAAAGCAGCAGGATTCTGTCCATGGCATATTTGGTGATGGAAAATATGTCCCTGGCAATGGAGAACATCCATGAATACACAGAGCTTTGCTTTTTTCATGCCCTGTGCTTTAAAAAGACTGAGGTGAAGGTGCTGCAGCTCCAAGAGCAGCACCAGGATGGGAGTGAAGGTCCCAGGGAAACAGGAGAGCACCACACAGCACAGAAAAGCCTCAGATGCTGACACTGTTCCATTTCTATAATCAGATTTGGGTTATTTTGGGATGTCTAATGGGACCACTACTATCAAATAAACAGGATTTTGCCTGAGCTGTGTTACTGGAACAACTCTGTGAAGAATAGTCCTGCTGCATGAGCAGCAAAGGGTGAATCCAGATGTTTGAGGTGCTAGATACAAAACTCTTTGTGTCCCCAAAAGTTGTGACATCTATGTTGTACATCCTCATGGGCAGACCTTAGATTTTACTGCCAGGTATGTTGGTTGTTTTAGTGTTTGGCTGCAAATATCCCAGAAGAGAAGCTACAGCATGGCTGTGACTCCTGGAAACAACAACAAAAAATCTGAGGCTTTAAGGGCAACTGAATAATTTTGGAATTGAAATGCTGTAGGAGAAAAACTTGGAGGAAGCATGAAAAGGAATTTAGAACAGGCTCCCCAGGGAAGTGGTGGAATCACCATCCCTGTCAGTGTTTTAAAAAGTGTGTAGATGTGGCACTTCTCAGTATGGTTTAGTGGGCATGGTGATATTTGGTTGAATGTTGGACTTAATGATCATCGAGGTCTTTTCCAACCTTAATGATACTATGATTTTATTATATTACAGGATCAAATGACTCTTCTTCAAACATTAAAAATAACAGGAAATATTACTTTAAATGACTGAAACTGTCAACTCAATGTCAAGATTTGGTTCCGATCTGGTTGCAAGGGAAATATGAACACTGCCAGCCTGTGTGGTGAATATTTGTGTCTCAGACAAGCTGCTACTTGAACAGAGCCTGTTGAAGCAAAATAGGTCCCCTCACACCACTTCACTGGAATAATTCTTGCAGAGGAACCATTTCTGCCTGCCTTCTAGCAGAGAAGCAGAGGATTCCACGGATATTTGAAAAACATCACTTGGAAGACCTCAGTATGTTTAAAGCTTGTTTTTTTGGCACAACCATGGAAGAAAAACTCCCTTGACAGTGTCTTGGTCCTTTGGAGTCTCATCACTGTCCCTGTGGGTGCTTCCTTCTGTCTCTATCCAGCAACCTGGAAAGGTAAAGCTAATGACAGCAGGAGTAATCTGATTTAGAAGAGGGAGCCTTCAATGAGTCTGACCCATTAACCCTAATCTCGTAATTACCCCGCCATTGATCAGGAAGTGTGAGCTAATTAGCAGATCGTTAGAGCAGAAATTCCGCACCCAAGGCATGAATCACGAGCCTAATTATCACCACCTCCTCCCAGGCCCCACAAAGGCTGGGACTGCAGCAGGTGATGTTACTGTGGCCCTCTCCTTTTGGGCAGGAACAACTCACAGGAACGTGAGAAAATGAGTGTTGTCACTTGTCCTGCACCATGTTGTCCTTGTCAACTGCTTTAGTGGCAACCTGGTCCCAAAAGAATTTTTGTGACAGAAATGTCATCATAGAACCACAGAATGGTTTTGCTGGAAAGGAACCTTAAAGATCATCTCATTCCATCCCCCTGCCATGGGCACAGACACCTTCCATTATCCCAGGTTGTTCCAAGCTTTGTCCAACCTGGCCTTGAACACTTCCAGGGACGGAGCAGCCACAGCTTCTCCGGGCACTCTGTGCCCTCAAATTGAAGAATCCATTCCTAATGTCCAATTCAAACTTATTCTATGTCTTTAAAGCTATCCCTCCTTGTCCTATCACTGCACGCCTTTGCAAAAAAGTCCCTCTCCAGCCCTCAGGGTCAGCCAAACAGAATCCAATGTTGTTTTTTGGGCCACACTAACTCAAAACCAAAATCTTGGTGACTAATTCCCATTTATGTTGTCTCATTTTCTTATGCAAAATAATCTGCAGCCCCTGCACAAAGTAAAGCAGATGTGTAGCAATGACTTAAGACCACCAGGCTGCAGGATCCACTTTGGATCCATGTCTTGCTTGCTTTCTCCAGCCTCCCCCTTGTTCAGCAGGGCTGTAAGTCCTAGTGGCCCAACGTGGTTGATCTTTGAAGAGATCTTCCACTGAATTTCTCTAGGTGACAGGTTTGCTCCTCCTCAGAAGGAATGTGGGCTTCATCCAGCCACATGTTCACCTGGAGGGGGTTCCTAGGGAGGTCTTGGGGAGGGGGATTGAAAGGTTTCACCAGGGAAGGACCAGCTCTATCCACAGTCCTGTCCTCACCAAGATAATGGGAGGATCTCTCTCCTTCATTTTTCCTTCCTAATTTCTTTCCTTCTGGGCAGGAAAAGCCTCCCTCCCGAGCTCTGCTGGGCCCAAGGGAATGGTGGGTCCATGGGAAGATCACCCTGCTGCTGCTGTACAGTCACACCTGGGTTTTATTTCAGGAGTTCTTAGAAGACTTCTTTTGGCAGGCACAAGGTCCAGGTAGAGGCATCACCTCTCCACGTGTTGGTTATTTCCAGGGGAGCAGCTGACTCTTTCCACCATCCTGAACTTGAGAATCCAGGAAATCTCACAGGGCCTGGGGAGCTGGGCCTGCTGCAGAGCTCTGACAGGGGACAACACAGAGGAGAAAGGAGCTTTGGCCTTTGCAAACTTTCACTTCTCACCTCAGGCTGTCAGTGCACTCACCACAGCAGTGCCTGAGACCAAATAACCTGATTTTTACCTGTAGGGTCTTGTGCAGTGCTCAAGAGGAAGAGCCAGAGACAAAAGCCATTCTGTTTGACATCAGCATTCTTACTCAAGATACAACACTTTTGATCAATGAATCAAAATAAGGCAGTTTTTCTTGATTTCTTTAGTTAACTTTGTAGCCAGAGGCAATTGCAATGTGGGATTGGAGCACTTCTCAGCCAAGGTCTCCAGTAGTTCTCAGGGCCAGGCAATGAGCCCCAAAATTCAGCCCATATCAAACCCTTCCTTGCTGCATGACCACAGGTCAGGAATGGGTATATGTGGCTCCAAATGCAGTTTTACTTTTGGTTTTATTTCTTCAAATTTCTGATGGGGAAGGAAAAGAAAGCAAAAGCAACAAACAAAGGAAGGCGCACATGAAATACATTATTTTGCTAATAATGCCTGAAAGGTGAGAATAAAATTTTCCAATATTCCAGGAGTTGTCTAAGTCCAGGTCAGCTCCTACATCAAGAGATTAATTTGCTAAGAACAGTGTTATTCTGCCCTGTGTCTTTGAGAACATCTCAGAATTAAATCTCAGAGGTTTTGTACTGGGCCGACAAATTATCTGCTTGCTTTAAAACTCCATTTTCAAGACTTGAAAGCAACCTGTGGCTGGAAATCTTGTCTGAAGTGGCACAAAGTCCAAATAGCAACTCACCCTGCAGCAAGGATCAAATTCCACTGCTGAATGTGATGTGCAGCTCTCTTTTGCCCTGACCTTGGGATCTTGTTACATAACGTGCCTGGAAAGCAGAAATTAAACTGATAATAACGATAATTAACAACTGATAATAATTGCCCTTAGAAGCTGTTTTTCCTCCAAGGATCTTCGGGTGCTTTAGAACTCCTGGGAGGCTCTGGCCAAGTTCAACATCACACCTCTCCCTGAATTGTTTTTGTTCATTATTGTTTCAAGTATCACCATGTTAGCAGGCTCCAAATAAGAGGGAGTGGTGAGAATGATGGAAACTCTTTATGTTGGATTACTTTGTACCACATACGTGACTCATCTTCATTCCCTGTGATTTTGGTGGGATTTCCCACTGCAAGTTACCACAATTTCATTCAATCCATGTGTAAAGTGGCACTGAGGAGGCAATTCTGGCTCAAGTCATCCTTGAGGATGGGTGAAAGGCATGGCAAACCGTGTCCTTCAGGAGCTTTTGTTACTCTCACAAAATATTTTTTGTATGTCTTCCACAGGTAACTCAGAGTAGACAATAACCTGGAAAAGACAATATGAAAAGGAAATAAAGAAAAAAAATGCTAAAGCACTACTGACAGGAAAGGATGAAGGGCAGTTGTAAGAGATGATCCTGTGGTGGATAAGAACAGATTAAACATGTCCCTTTTTCCCACAGAGGAAATTTGAGCTGCTTTTAGCTCTTTGCTTGGAAATGTTTATCTCAATAAATCTGGAAATAGCCACATGTCTGGGAAGGTGGCCCAAAGTTGTCATGTGACTAATCTAACCTGTGTTGGAGTAAAAGAGAAGCAAATTCTCAGTGGAGAAAATCCTTGTGGAAACTACCCACGGGTAGAGTCAACATGACAGGCGGCCTTAGCTGAGACCAGAGCCCACATCAGCAGAATTTGATTGCTTTGGCTACTCAATAAAAGTCACTTGTTCACCAAGCTAGAACCTATTAATATCCAAAGCTTTAAAAATCTCTGTTATTGTGTGTTTGGAACAGAATCACAGAACAGTTTGAGTTGGAAGGGACATTAGAATGGTCACCTAGACCAAGCCCCCTGCCACAGGCAGGGACACCTTCCACTAGACCAGGTAAAAAGCCCTATCCAGCCTGGCCTTAAATACAGCAGAGTAATCCAAGCTTTTACTTTCCCCCCCTGATTTTGGAGCATTTTCTACCAGAGGTGTGGATCCCTTTGTTCCTGTTGGTTGTCATAAGCCAAACCCAAACTTGTCATCACAGGCTGCTCCAGAGTAGGGAATGGATGATGAGGTCACAAATTGAAGACACAAACTGAAAATTACAAGGACCTTTGCATTCCCTGGCACTCAAGGCTTCTCCAGTCAAGCTGCAGACAGTGAGGAATTCATCCTTCTTGCAGAGTTCTCATTGTTCCTCCTGTTTAACACACGGGTAATGTGAGCCACAGAGGTGTTTAGACATCCCGGCCAAGGTCTTGGAGGAGTCTCAGCCACAGATTCAGAAACAGAGCTCAGATGTCTCCTCTCCAAATCCTGCTGACGGAGCACTGTCAAAAGCTCCTTGTCCCATCACCTCAGGTAGATTCCTTTGTGCTGAATCACTGGTAGCTAAAGGAATATAACAATTAGAACAATTAACTCCTACATAAACAAGGCATGATGCAGTTTGCAGAGATCTCCAAGAATTCCTTATCAGTAATTCACATCTGCGTAAATGGAAGCACTGGAAAGTCAAATCGCTCAATCCCAGGCCTGTCCTTTTCAGTCACAGGCATGTCTGGGATCAGAGAGGTCGCTGTGAACTCCTGGAACCCAGCTCTCCTCATGCCAAGGTGCTGGATGGGATGATGCCAAAGAGGGATGTACACGGGGACACCAAAGGTGGATGAGAACACAAATTATTGTTATCTCATGCCTTCAAGCCATCCCAGAAAGACAGCTTGCAACACCTCATCCTTAGAGCATTCAGCATGTGATCAAGGTCACATTTCACATGTCAAATTTCCCAGCTGGAGACCTGGGCAATGCCCATGAGGAATTTGGGTGTGTTTGCAGAAGTGCACCTTTATCCAGACATTCAGCACGCCGGGAGGAGCAGCACAAGCATGTCAGCTAGAAGAGCTGCTACTCAGGATTTGCTAAAAAACATGGGTTTTTTCAGGAGGTTATGCATGGTTGAGAGGGGTCTGCATTTCTCAGATTTCTCCCAGGATTGGTCTCCGGAAAAGGGACAAAGCCAACGTTTCAACTGGAGTTCCATCCCTGCAGAAACCACAGTGAGGTTTTTTTGTTTGTTTTCATTGGAAAAAGCCTACAGGTTGCTATGCACAGCATTCCTAATTTACCCAGCCATCTGCAGCAGAAGGCTGGTGGTGAATCAACACCAGCTGGAGCTCAGCCAAAGCTTTCAGGTTGCAATTATGCCCGGCTATGATCAGAGCCTTCATTAATGGGAGCCTCCCAACTGTTTCTAATATCTACTGATGTCCTGATTGATCAGATCCTCACCAGAAGAGCAAGCAAGAGGTCCTGACATTGTATTTAACTCCCAGTCCACAAGCACTCCTAGATGACTGTTGATGCCACTAAGCAAACTGGTTCTAATAATCTCCAATTTTCAGTTCATCCTCCAAAATCTACCCTCCTTTTGGGCTACAAGTTCCTCAAAAGCTGCTTCCTTCAATTTTCCAGGACCCAGAGAATCTGACAGCATATGAGACCTTGGGGAAAGCAAAGTGTTTGGTGTGGGAGCATGCTGAGATCAGCTGCCAAATCTCTCCACCAAGATGTTAGATGATGTCCAGGCCACTTGTAGGATTCCCTGCCCTGTTCGTGGATCACAGGAAAGGAATATAAAGTTGAATGTGTACATTTTGTCAAAACTGTGACTTCAAAACTGTGACTTGGTGTCATCCCACAGCCCTTTTTGGTCAAAAATGATCCAAGTTCCTAATACTGGTTTCACTAACCAGAAGATTTAAGTGCAAACAAATGTATGGGGTTCTGCCTGGTATTGTGGAAAGTGTCCCTGTCCGTGGCAGGGATTGGANTTTAAGTGCAAACAAATGTATGGGTTCTGCCTGGTCTAGTGGAAAGTGTCCCTGCCCATGGCAGGGGTCTGGAACTATATGATCTTTAAGGTCCCTTCCAATCCAAACCACCCTAGAATTCTCTGATCTTGGGTATTGGCAAACACAGGAGTATAAAATCAGTCATTGATTGAGTCAATGAGTTGAAATCTGTCATTTTTACACCTGAAAGACTTTATACTCCATAAATAAGGACAAGTTCAACCAAAAATTATTGATGTTTTCTCTGGAGCCCCAAACATCCATACTCATACCAGAGGAGACCTGAGTGTTGCTCATTTTCCTTATGTTGAAACTCTTTTAATGCTCTCTGATGGTTTTATAGAAGATGTCAAACACTCACATTTTGTGGTTCATCTTCCCCTTTGCCTTGAGTGTGGACTTCTGAGGACTGGGAGATGCCAAAGCTTCTGCATGGCCTTTGGCTTCCTCTACAGGAGCAGGAGATATGAACAGAATCAATTTCGAGTCTTCATTTCGTAAAATTAATAACCACATTCTGGAGCAGGTAGAGAGGAAGGTGTGAATTTTGAACTCCTGCTACACCTGAAAGTGAAGGCCAGGAACACACCCACAAAATGCCTTAGAACAACTTCAACTCCTAAATGGTGGAAGAGATGGATTTTGGGGCTGGCTGTCAAGGTTCTGCTCACAAGGATTAAATCTCGGGACATGTCAGAAATAACCTGTTGCCTTGCTCTCTAAATTTGATCTTTCCTAGGCCTGGAACAATTTTGAACCTCTAGGTTTTTTTGTCCTAGGAAGAACACAATCATGTTTTGTTCTTAATAGAGGGGTTGGAAATTCAATATATCTTCACTGAGTTCAACTGATTTGATACAAGTTGGTTAAGATTGGAATGTGACACAGAGACAGACCCATTGCTTCAGTTGCACCTGTCCTGTCACTTGTCCCTCTAACATTTCTTCACTATTTATTTGAGGGATGTTTTGTATCTGCTCACAGGTAACTCAATAAACCCATATTTAATGGGGTTACAGAACCACAGAAGGGTTTGAGTTGGAAAGGACTTTTAAGATCATCCAGTTCCAACCCTCTGCCACAGGCAGGGACACCTTCCACTATCCCAGGTTACTCCAAGCCCTGTCCAACCTGGCATTGGACACTTCCAGGGATCCAGGGGCAGTTACAGCTTCTCTGGGAAACATCTTTGTTTCCCTCTGACCTTCACTGAAGGATCTGCTCAATCTTCACAAAATTATGCTGACAATAGGGAACATCCTCTGGGCAGACACAGATCAGAGGGAACAGCACTGTGGCTCCCAGTCACTATCTTTTGCCTGCAGCTTGCTCATTCTCAGATAACAGTCCCTACATATTTTCTTTTTGCTTTCCTAGGAATTTTTTTAGGGAAATGGCGCCAGGTTTTTATCTCCAGACACTGGATTTTTAATTTTTTTTTTAATTTTTTTTTTTAAATTTGCAGTCAGCCCATAAAAACAGGATCTAGCTACTAATTATTCAATCTGACGATCCTGGAAGCATCCTCTGAAGCCCCTCCTGGAGGGATCACGAGAGAGCCAAGATGTGGCGTGGCAGTAGATGGCGCTGAAAGCCTTGGAGCCCATCAAGGAGCCCTGATCAACCCACTCCCACCTTGTAGGGCTTCCCAAAAAACCTTCCCCCACTCTGTTCCCCTCTTACAGCAGAACACAGGGAGATGTTGCCACTGAAACCTGGGACATTTTGAGACCATACGGGTCTAACTGGGAGTATGAAAAGAGCAGCAAGCCAGGGACCACAGAAGATCCCTGGTTTTGCACAGCATCCCTGTTCCACTGCCAGTCTATTTGGAGAATTCCACATGAAGCAGCTGATGGCTCCTTGTTCTGATCTCAGTGATCTCTCCAGAGGCAAGTCACGTTTACAGATTCAGAAGTGTGTCTCCAATTATGCAAGGTGGCTTCAAGGCACTGCCTGCCACTGTCACTGTGAGACCCCTGGGGACTTGTGACAGCTCCCAGGTCAGGAGCCATCCTACTTCCTCTTAGCTGATAGAACACGCTGTATCTTAGCTGGAACTTGACACGTGGTTGACAAAAGGCTGCTGTGACCTCCCAGTCTTCCCTGCCTGTTCTTTGGACGGTTTTGAGAAAAAAGAAAAAAAAAAAGAAAGAAAGAAAAAAAAAAGGCAGAGGAAAGTATTCTTTTGGCCTGCTCTGTATGTGATACAGATGTGATGGTGTGGCTGGAGGAGGCTCTACCTCATGGTGACTCAGACCTGGGATCAGAAAGGTTCCTTAGCTGAAAAAAATGCAAATTTGAGTCTGTTCCACTGGTGGGTGGAGGAAATGCACATTTCCAAGTGCCCACAGTAAGGAGCAGTGGAAGGATGAGTTCAGGTGGAGCATGTGTCATACTGAAGCACTTTCTGGCATGACTAAGATGAGTTGTGCCTTCTGTACCTCAGAGAGAGCAGAGGAGATGGCCAAATCTGCCTGATCCTGGCTCCCTGTCCAGTCAATTGAGTTAAAGTTACATGGGCTTTTTGTCACCTAAGTCTAAACTGGACATCACACGCGCTGCTTTCTCTGGGAGCTGGGCATCACCCACGTTTCCCTTGGAGTTAAATTGCAATATGGGCACTGCTGGGGCACCTCGGTTAAGTACTGTGTGTTCCTGGCAAATCGGTCTCATAAAGGCTATAAAAGCAGATAAGGATAAAATGTGTCCTTAATTGCTTGTGAGGACAGGAGCAACCAGACTTGGGCCAGACAAGGATCTCCACGTTCCCTTAATGCTTCTTTGAGTTACCCCTTTAAATTCAGGAGCCTCACCAGGGCACTGGAGAAATACCCTGAGGGTCATATCAGAATAAACTCCAGCTCCATAAAATACTCAGGATGGCTGAGAAATTCCCTCTTTTTCACACTCTCATAGACATAGGGAAAAAACCCTCCCCTGGGGCCAGCTCGCCGACCTCCAGCAGCCCGTGGTTACTCATCACATCACAGGCCATTTGTGACCATTTTAGACGGGAAATTAAGCTTCTCGCTAAACACCCCTTATCTAATCTCTGTGGTCAATATTTCCACCTTGCTTGCACTAAAGACATTTCCCTTCACATCCATAAAGCTGAGACAGATCAAAAGGAAGTTATCATGGGGCTGTGTGTGCTCACAGTGTGGGGAAGCTTTTCTCATACCTCCACGTTTTACCTGAGGCCTCATTAAATCAGACCTTGGATGGAACTCTTCAGCAGTCATGTGGTCAAACCAGGATGTTTGCCTCTTTAGTCACATAAGAACATTTCATTCTTCTCATGGCAGTTGCCTTGAGATGATCAGGACATTAATGCCTGCACTGGATCCATATTGGTTCTGAAAAGTACAACAGGTGTATGTTTTGGGGTTTTTTTATGAGCAGGAACAAGGGTGTGTGGTGACAGGTCAAGGGGGAATGGCTTTTAAGTGAAAGAGAGTAGGTTTAAATTAGATATTGCAAAGAAATTCTTCACTCTGAGGGTGATGAGGCCCTGGCACAGGGTACCCAGAAAAGCTGTGGCTGCCCCATCCCTGGCAGTGTCCAAGGCCAGGTTGGATGGAGCTTGGAGCAACCTGGAGTAGTGGAAGGTGTTCCTGTCCATGGCAGGGGGGTGGAATGAGATAGAATTCAAATTCCTTTCCAACCCAAACTATTCTGTGACTTTTAATTAATTGCTCCTGCTGAGGTTTACTCTGGCTGGGATAACCAGTGCTGTGTGCTAACTTAATTCATCCCAGAAACACTCCCATAAAAGCTCATGCTGGTGTTAAGCACACCTAAATGTTCATAACTAGACAGATGGAGAAAATATGCACATGTGTGTGTGCCAAGACTGAAATGGCATCATCTGTCATGCATTCACTCTTGCAAACATCTGATTTATGCATTATTAATGCCAAGGCACCCAGATTATCACTTCCAGCATTGTGTACTCATACGTAGGTGAACGTGGGTGGATACAGATACGTGTATGTTAAACACTTTAGCATACACACATGAATATGTAGAAATTTCTGAGTGCCAGATTAGAAATAGATGGGCAAATGTGTGGCACAGAAGTTCAGATATTCAAAAAATCTTTTCCATCTAGCTGTCAAATTGCTAGAAAATCCCAGCATATTTATAACAAATCCTGCCAGCTCCTTTCCTCCCCTGCCTTAGCAGATGAAAGTGTGCCCAGGTTTGCTGGGATCAAAGGCATCCATCATCCAGGAATGAGTGTGTGCCCCCGTGACACAGAGAAACAAATACTTGGATGCTGACTTGCAATAAATAAATACCTGCCAGTGTTTATTCCACACCCCAGGGTGGGGCTGGCACTCAGGCTGATCAAGTGAGTCCCTTTTGTGTTTGTTTTGTTGGTCTCCGGGGGTGCTTTTCCTGTCCTTTCCCAGCTCTCTGGTGGCGTTTGGCAGGCGGGGTCTGACAATGCTGCTCTGTGTAACAGGAAAAGCTGCAGAGGTGGGCTGGGGACCGGCTCATCAGGGAGGTTTAATGAGCAGTGTGGGGAAAGGAGAAGCATCTCCCTAAACACAGAGTGAGTCAAACTCACCTCTGGCGAAGGGAGAAGAAGACCTGGAGCAGAGGAGGCGTTGACAGGGCACCATATGTGCTCTCAGTCACATCCTCTGCTGTTTACTCAAGCTGCAGGGATGTGAGCAGAAGTAAAACCTGATTTAGGTCACATATGCCTTTCTCTTTGCTCAGTGCTGGAGTCAAAACATCCCGTGGGCAAGAGGAGGAGGAGATCAGGACCCAGTGCATTGTCTGGGAGATGAGATAGGACTTGATGCACATTCCTGGACTAGGAACCAGGCCATTTCTCCCAGCAGAGAGCTGGTTTTGCTTCTCTCCAAATCCTTCCTTTTTATTGTTGTTGTTGTTGATTCATGACAGGTAAGTTTGGCTTATCTGAGACTGTATTTTCATAATCAAGCAGCTTTGCATAACTAATAAACTCTGTTCCCAGCTTGTTCTGTAAAGCAAACATCAGCTGGCAAGGAATTTGTTAGATTTATGCCCCTAAACAATAGGTATGGTTTGTTTCCTCATTTTCTGCCCACCCATGCAACCTTTCCAGTGCAGCCTCTGGGCTCTGCATAAAACCACGTGCCCTGGGAGTCAGTTTGGGATCTCTGACATCCATCTGCTGAGCAAAGCCAGAAGGAGCTGTGCCAAGAGCCCCACTCCAGGTAACCCAAAGCACCTGACTCTATTTAATGAAATTTAGATGTGGGACAGTGGTAGGGCAGTCATTTCCAGGCATGGGCCAGCAACAGTTCCTCTGGGCAATCTGTGCCAGCACCTCACCCCCTTCCCAGCCAAGAACTTCCTCATTTTATCTAACCTAAATCTTCCCTCTTTTCGTTTAAAACCCTTCCTCCTTGTTCTGTCACTATCTGCCTATGTAAAAAAATAAAAAAATCACCCTCCTTTTCGTAAGGCCCCCTCAGGTATCAGGAGATGTTTTAAGGTCTCCCTGGAGCCTTCATTTCTCCAGGCTCTCCCAGCCTGGCTCCAGAGCAGAGGGGCATCTCCAGCTCTTGGAGCATCTCCATGGATTCCTTTGGACTATCTGCAGGACAAGCTCCATGTTCTTCTGCTGTTGGGGTCCCAGAGCTGGAGGCAGCTCTGCAGGTGAGGTGTCCCTGGAGCAGGGCAGAGAGGGAGAATCCCCTCCCTTGACCTTCTTGTGATGCAGCCCAGGATGCACTCGAGTCACAGCTGCAGGGGATTAACTGGAAGGAACCCTCTCACCAGGAACCCTCTCACACGTAGGCACGGATCACAAGATCAGAGCTGCTGGTCGTCTCTGCTGCCGCAACAGCAGAGAAGAAAAATGAGACTTCGAGCCCTGTGACCAAGCAGTGGGAGAGCTCCCCACCATCTGCCTGCTGGTAAATTAAACATGAGCTTCGCCTAAGCACACGCCAATTACTGGAAAAGGCTGGCTGTGACATGTGGTGACATCCTCCCCCTCGCTTCCTCTCTCCCCCCCGTGTGAACGCAGCCGTGACTGCGGGTTCGAGCAGCTCAGCCAGCGCCAGGCAAAGATGCAAATCTCAGTCTCTTCTTCCACTCTCCGCGTGTGACAGGGCTGCATTGCCCAGAGAAATAACCACGCACTGCCCCCCAAAAACACCGCTTCACTCCTAGCCCCTTGTCTGCCTCCAGGGTTCCTCCTCCCAGGGAGGAGCCGAACCTGCCTTGCCTTCTGCAGGCTTTGGATGGACAGAATGCATCTGAAGTCCAGCAGTTTTATGGCTTAGGCTGGTTGCTGTTAATATTTTCCAGCCTGGTGGAGAGTTAGGAATGCAACAATTAACGCCTGGTTGTCAGCTGCAAAAGGAGCTGCAGATTTTGCCAGCAGCAGCACCTGCCAGGCGAGGCACAGGTTGTAAATTAAAGCATCAGCACTAATAAATGTAATGTCAAGAAGCTAAAGAAAGTAAATATCCAGTTAGGACATCAGTTAGAAGTTCTCCTGTGCTTTATGAGTCCTGTCCATCAGCAGATAGTGAGTGATAGGACAAGGAGGAACAGTTTTAAACTAAAAGAGGAGAGATTTGGATTAGATGTTTTGAAGAAATTTTTTACTCAAAGATAGTAAAGCACTGGAATATGTTTCCTGGAGAAACTGGGACTGCTCCATCCCTGGAAGTGTTCAAGGGCAGGTTGGATGGGGCTTGGAGCAGCCTGGTCTCATGGAAGGTGTCCCAGCCCATGACAGGGAGGTTGGAACAAGATGATCTTTAAGGTTCCTTCCAGCCCAAACCACCCTGTGATCCTGTCAGCATCTGCCCCATCAGACAACATCCCTTCTGCTGCATTCCCCCAAACCCTGCAGATCCTAAACTAGAAGGCAGTGAGCAAAGTGAGGTGAGAACACAAGGTTGATGTGCTCCACGGGAACACTGCTTGCTTGGGATTGCCTAAGAGCAGGTCTCAGGATTGCAGAAAATCCCTAACTGGGACCATGGGGGAGGAGGGGGTGTTGGCTCTGGAGGGCAAGGAGGGTGTGCTTCCACCTTGTCTGTCTCTTTTGACAGATGCCCTGGCTGTGTTTGAAAGCAGAATGGGCTCCACATCTGATCGCTGGGTTTGATCTCTTCCCATATAGGTTCATGAATCAAACTGCTGCAGATCCAAGTTGGGGTGTGACTCTTCCTAGAGGCTCTAACAGAAATTTATCCCTCCAGGAATCACTGAAGTACCCCTGGGGATCACAGAGAGTGAGAAATGAGGCAATTCACCACTTCTGTCAGACTCTTCCTGGACAAAATAAACCAAACACAAGGTTTGAGCTCCAACAGATCTATCCAGAATCCATTCTCTGGATCCCTCTCCCACCTCATGGCTCCAAACACAGGGTTTGAGCTCCAACAGCTCTATCCAGAATCCATTCTCTGGATCCCTCTCCCACCTCCTGGCTCCCAAGATGCACAGAGGAGCTCATGCCACTCCCAGACATAATAACGGTGATAGTAACAAAGACAACAGTGATAATAAAAATCTATAATTTTATTATCAGTAATAATAAAACCACAACTTTTCTGTCCATCAAGGCCAGACCTGCCTTGGGGTGATTTGCACACACACAGACACAACAGGCAACTTTCAGTAGTTTGACAACCAGAGCTGGCAGCTGAGAGGTGAAATATTTTGTGCCTCTTGCCCCAAAACTGTGCAAAACCAGGTGTTTTCCCACAGCTCTCCCCTTCTATGTGCAAGCAGTGGGGATGGAGTTTCCCTCTGAGTGTTGGGACTTTCCTGGGGCTGTGCATGGTGTGACCATGGTGTGCATCATGCTGATGTGGCCACAGCTGCTCCCAGCCCTACCCAGCTCATCCATCATGGTCATTGTCCCCCTGACAGCAGAATTCTGCCCTCAGCTGTGCTCACAGACCCTGTGGTTACAATCCACACAATTCCCTGGTCCACAGGCTGCACCTGTGGTCAAGATCCTTCTCAGTGTGCCTCAAATAAGGAGCTGATTTGAGCACTCTGGTTTATTTTGGGAGAGTACCTTTGGACAACAGACCCCCCAGCTGATGCATGTACCCAAACTGGATGATGGATAGGGTGTTACTGCATCCCTGAGCCCTGCCATCCCTTGCACTGCTCCTGGTTAATCCAGGCCACACACCAGGGACACACCAAAACCCCACTGATGACCCCTGCCCTGACCCTGTTGGTTTGCCAGTACAAACACAGCCTGGCACGTTGATGCAGAGAGCTTCAATTTTTGACAAACCAACATTTTCATCCTGGATAAACGCTGACCCAGAAGAATCCTGCGTGGCTCTGCCTGCATTCCCAGCCTTACTTAAACACAGATGATTTCTCCCAGCAGCCACAGCCCTGCTATGATCCCTGCCTGCTTGGATGAGCTCCTACAGGCAGTGGCTATAAATAATCCCAGCCAGCATCAGGAATGACCTCCCTGACAGATTTATTTACTGTAGGCATGACCAATACACAGTGATTTACTTTGCTCTTTGCACACAGTTGCTTGAGCCCTTTGGTTAATTACCTAGAAACGAATGCTACTGGTTTTCCACCCTGGAATATACCAGGTTTTGGTGGCTTCAGTGCTGTACTTTGTCTCAGCAGAGGTGGTGATAACCCAGAGAGGGTTACAGCTAATGGGATATATCTGAAACACATCCAGTTCACCCAAGGACACCAGGCCTGATTCTGATACACCCATTAGGTCCATTTCCTTTGGGGGATTTATTCCTAAACCCTCCCAGTAAGTGTTTCCTTATCCAGAGGTATCTTGATCTCTGGCATTTGCCTGCTGAGGCATGAGGTGATTGGATGAGAGTGGGTGTCCCATGCAGCCTGGCCCTGGGACTACACCCAGAGGAGGTCTGGACCCAGACCTCTACCAGAGATGGATTCCTCAGCTGTTCATCTCAAATTAGCTCTTCAAAACAATAGAGGAATTTGGCAGCTGTTTAATACTTCCCTTAACCTTTGCACAGGGGAAAACACATCCCCTGTTGGAGCAGGGACAGTTTGCTTGTGCTCGTTTAGCACTTCAACACTGATTTTCTGTTGCTGCAAACTGTTTATTAGTTGCTGCTTGTGCTTCTTTTGGCACTGATGGTTTGGTTTTAGGTGGTTCTGTGAGGAGCAAGGAGTTGGATGTAATGATCCATATGGGTCCCTTCCAACCTGAGATGTTCTACACTTCCACAGCTTTGACCCATAGCCTGCAAAAGATGCACAGTCATGACAACTCCATCCAAAATGTCCAGTGGATGGGCTGGCCACTGGGATTGTGTGAGCTCCTGCATGCTCTTGGCAAACATCACGCCTTCCAAAACTCCTGGCTGTGCCAAAGACAAGCCATGAAACCAAATCCTCTCCCCCAGGCTAGCACAAAAACCCTCCAGGGCACCCAGAAAGAGAAATACCTTGCAATGCATTGCACTGCCATCGGGAAGAACCTGAGAGGCAGATCCCCAGGCTGCATTTCTGGGGGAAAAAAAAAAAAAAAGAAAATTGAGGAGGTTCCTAAAGAAGCTGCAAAAGTCAAATTACAGTCTCAGACACACAACCAGGCCATGGCAATGGCAGCCCATCAGCCAAACTCAACACATGCATGGGCTCACCCCGTGGCATCCCTGTGAGAGCAGAGCTGGGAGGGTTAAGCTAAGCTGTGCAGAATCAGCCTTTCTGCAGGAAAATCAGCTTCACAGCCGAGGCAAAAAGCCATCCTGGGCTGGCTGACACCCTCACAGCCCTTAATCACCCTCCAGCCCGTCCTTCCTGACCCTCCAAGCTTTGTGCAGGCACAGGGCAGCAGAGCTTTGCTGGGAGAGGCTTCGGGAGGAAGGTGCAGACAGGCTCAGATCAGCTTAGCAGATACAGGGTAATAAAAACCCGTGATAAAACCACCAAGGGCAGTCAGGTGGGCTTTGTGCTTCGGCCCAGACCTCCTAGGCTCTCTCCCTGTCTGGGGCACTGCTGACAGAGCTGCTGAGAGCATTTCCAGGGATGACAGTGAGGTGCCAGACTGAGTCACATCTGCATTCCTGAGGTTGCTCCTCTCTGCTGGGTCTCCCAGGAGGTGGACAAGGTGGGCATCCAGCCCTGTGCAAGATAAGGGCCCTGAAAACCCCATTTCATCTTTAATGAGCGATGAATTGTCACCCCCATTCTTCCATCAGTGGTTCTTCTTCACCCAGCATTGCTCCAGTGCAGTGTTTTCCAACAAGGGAATATTTTTTTTCAAAAAAAGGCCAATGCTTCTGTAAAAACATCTTCAGCAAAACAGGGAAAATGATATGTCAGTTCAAGAGGTCGAAAAGAGCTTCAGAAAATTTGAAAAATATCAGTTTCCATTCCATTTGGACAGGAAGGTATTTTTATTTTTATTTACGTTTTTAAAAGAAGATCTCTGGTGAACCGAGATGCTTGGTTTTCAGTCAGCTGTAACCATGAGTCCTTCAAACCCTTTATTACAACTTCTCTGGCTTAATTAACTTTCTTCCCAGTCCCATCTCTCTCCAGGGTTTGCTGACTCCTGCAAGTGATTTTATTTAAGGAATGCAGGTGGATTTCTATCCCCTCTGCCACAGACCCCATCACAGGCAAATTTGTGCCAAAAAAAAAGAGGCTTAAATCTCTGTGCAATGGCCATACTCAGAAATATTCACCACAAAGCAGTTAGCAAGTCTGAAAAGGCATCCCAGTCATTATTATTAATTAATTTTTGTGAATATCAATGCTTTATTATTTTTCTATGCCTTGCTCATATAGGAGCCAGTCCTTGCTTGGTAATTTATAGCTAGAAAATAACCTCCCTGTACCAAGTGACTCCAAAAAAGTGAGGTCATCCACACCAACAATGGTGTAAAAATGTCACTGAGAATGTGCCCAAATGGATGGATGGTAGGAAAGACTGGGTCAAAATGCCAAAAAAAATGCTGAAGGATGAGGCAGGCAGAGAGAATAAGGTGGATGTGTGGCAGGAGAGCACATCTGAGCTTGTCACAGGTGGATCAAGGCTGGCAGGAGGAGGGAGTGAGGGGGACGGGGCACCACTGTGGTGTCACCGATTGGAGTGGGTGACATTAATGCTGTCTGAAAGGGAAAAGAGCAGCCCTGGACTGCCAGGGTAAGTCACAGTCCCTGCAGCAGCACCAGTGGGACAGGCAGGAGGAAACCAGCCATGGGCACTGGTACCATCACCCTGACATCCAGGTGAGTGGCCTGTGGGGACAGCCAAGGACAGCAGCACAGAGTGGATGGGGTGTGAGAGCCACAGCCTCCTGTCCCCCTCTGCCACTGATGGATCAGTGCCCTGGGGTAATCAGTGGGGAGAGTGGACCAAGAACCAGAGAAATGCAAGGTGACATTTGCCTCTGCATGCATGGTGGGACTCTCAAGGGAGGACACTGGTATTTTTAGGTGCCACCAACCTCTAAACCAACACATCCCCTGCTAGCCAGAAAGGCTTCTCCTCTCTTCATCTCCAACTCTGCCCACAGGTTGGCACCCAGCTTTGGTGGAGGCATCCAGCACAGGCTCTCCAGTCTGGTTTGGATGACATTTATCAAAATGCTGGGGTTTCTTTCTGCTGGTGCTCAGGCAGTCATTTGAGTGGACGAAGGCAGCAAAAGGCAAGACCCAGCTCTGGAAATATCTCCTCATAATGACCAAAATCACAGCTTAATTGTGGGGTTTGAGCTGCAGCTAGAAATATCTGGATTTTGGGCTGTGCTCATTCTTGAGCTGCCCTCCCCCGTGGTAATTATTCGTTGGGTCTTAATTACTGTTTCTCTTTGTAGCTCTAATTCAGACGCATTTTTTGGTTAGAACCTTTGCTGCCACCCACTTCTCTAACTCCTTCTCTGAGCCACCAACATCAAATCAGTACAAAGAGCACTCAGATGCCTCTTAAAGCAAAGACCAAACAATGTTTGCTGGTGTCTGGCCAGGAGTGAGTGCAATATCAGAGTCTGCACCTTGTCCTAGAGGGAGAAGCAATTCATAAAGCCTGAGGGATCCTGAATATTGTCCCTTCAGACCATGATAGATCTGACTCTCAGATCAGCAAGACAAAAATCTTCTCACTGTGCAGCCAGCTGGGTGGACAGATGCATCAGCTGGGTTTTATCTGGCTTGCCCTGAATCTCACCAGACTCAGTAACATTGTCAGAGTGCCAATTAGATTTTCCTTATGGTTGTGGGAGATAACATCCAGAGAAGACCTCTCAAGGCATTTGACCCACCATCAGCTGAGCTGGAGCTGCTGGGTCCACCCATGCTCTCCCCCAGAGGAGACACAGCTCCTGGGGGTGGACCATAGAGCAGGGCACATCCTGGTGGAACACGAGAGATGAAGCTGGCTTTGGTGTAGGCACTGCAAATTAATCCCCTAGAACAGAATCATAGGGTAATTTGGGTTGGAAGGGACATTTAAAGGTTATCTTGTCCACCCCCCCTGCAATGAGCAGGAACACCTTCAGCTAGATCTGGTATTTTGGGGTTATGTCAGTGCTTTTGGTGTTGACTCTTACCACTACTCCCCCATCCACATGATGTAGTGTCTTGCAGCATTGCTGACAAATAAATTCAATTTTGAGACGCTTTTTCTACCCACCACACCACTCAGCCTCAAAGAGGACACAGCTGGACACACAAATAAGGGAAATTGAGGGACAAATATTCACATCCACGCAGCTTTCCATTAACCACGAATGCAACATGAGCTCCCCTGAGGATGAGGAAGGGACCCTGACCTTCAGCAGAATTTAGGCATGGAGCAGCCGGACTGTGGTTTACACAGAGCTACAAAATAAATTTTCCACATCTCCGGATAAATATATTCCGTCCCAGGACATCTTGGTTGCAGCAAAACTGCCCAAGTGCATCTAGACACCTGGAAATATTGCAAATAATTCTTACTAGAGCTCCTTCCAAAGCAATTCCTGATAACAGCCGTTTCTTTTTTTTTTTTTTTTTTTTCTCACAGATGGATAAAAAAGAAGAAAATTGCCCTCCAATCCCAGACATGAGGGCAGTCACTCCCCAACCGGAGGCAGGTGAGCCTGCCGGCTGTGCTTCATCCAATGTGTTGCATTGTGCAGGTTTGCCCGTGGTTTAGTTAATCCCAGACACATTCCTGAGCCATCAATCAGAGCTGAGTCAGCCAGCGTGACTGCTCTGCCCTTTTTATTTTTTTTTAGCCATCACAAGTTCTCTCGCCTCGTTTGCCAGCAGTGAGCTGGGGGTTTATTCCTATTTTTTTTTTCTTTTTTCTTTAATAAAAATGGGACTCGACTGAGAGCAGGGAAATGTTCCTGCTGTCGAGTATAACCTTTAAAACTGCACTGCTTCAAGGAGCTTCTCTCTGGGATGCTGCTACAAAATGCATCACATGGAAGAAAAATAAAGGATGCAGCCTGGCATGGCACTGATTCCCCTCCCTAAATCGGGGGTGATGTGACACAAGCCCCATCATGCACATGGAAAGAGGAGAACAGAATTTGGGAAGGGGTTTTCCTACAGAGCATCCTTGGAAATGCTGCCCAAAGCCATTCTCAGGGAGGCAAAACCCTCTCCCCCGTGCTCTTCCCTCAAGGACAAGGTTTTATCACGGGTTCCAAACAGCCCCTGGGGAGGGCAGGGGAGCTGCCCTGATGTTGTGGCTTCGTGTGACCTCAGCCCACCCCGGCTGGAGGCGTTATCAGAGCCCCTGGAGATTCGGCTGCAAGGCTACACTCCTTGCCATAACACAAGTGTTTTGTCTCTGCCCGGTTCAAGGGGACAGCCAGGTTTGTTAAGAGATAAAAATGAATAGCTAAAAAAAAGAAAAAAATTAAAATCTTATGGCTGCTGGATGTCCCTTAGAGCAGGGGTTCTCCCTGCCCTCAGGATGCACGCAGGGATGAGCACAGCCACCATCTCACACCTCAGCGTGTCCACCTAAAAAATATCATTGCAGATGCCTCAGTCACATTAAAATGAGAAAACACTTGGTGAGAGGGCCTGGAGCACAGAGGAATGGGGAGAGGGGAGATGATCCCTGTGCACCCCAAAAAGCTCTGGCTCTAAGCAAGGCCTGAGAGGCTCTGCCAGCCCAGGGGGGAGCAGAGCAAGGGGTCCACGACAGCCAGCAGGAGCCAAACCACAGAGCTGAGCTGGGATGAACAGCACTCTGCACCCCTTAGCTCCTCACAAGCTTTTAGAGATACAACTTCTACAGGAGGACAGAAGCAGCATTCATCCAAGGTGTGCTCCAGAAAATCCCGTCTCCTCCCATTTTTTCTCACAAACAATAAATTAATATTAAATTAATTAATAAAAAACCCACACACGTTGTTACAGGGAACTTTTCTTGCAGGTGGCAGGTGCTGTTTTCCTGCCTTCAGGGCAAAGACAGCCCTTCATTCAGCACCCAGGAATCTGACTTCAAGAACTAGACTAGGTTTGAATAAATGCCTAGTCCTGCCTAACTTGCAGCCTCGATTTACATCTAGGCAGGATAAGTCCCAATCACATCCCAATTACATCACTTTTCTACTCCTGAGTGATGGAGCACGTAGAGCTGGGGAGACATTCGCTTATCCTACTAGGTGTTAATTGTTGTAGAATTCACAGAATAGTTTGAAAAACACCTTCCACTAGACCATGCTGCTCCAAGCCCCCTTCAACTTAGCCTTGAACACTTCCAGGCATGGAGCACCCACAATCTCTCATAATTTTATGAGAATTTTTATTTATGAGGCACAGGAACACATGTGAGACAGCACATGGTGACCCTTAGGGGCTGAGAGCATGATTTTTGACACAAGGAAGAACCAGGTCACATCTGTATTTCAACAAGGTATTTTATTGGTCCAGCAACTGCAAAATATACAAATTTCTGAAAGGCAAACCCTGTTTTTAAGCTGGCACAGCTTTATATCAGGCAATTATTCCAGACGTATATACAGACCAGTTAACATACCACAAATCAAAAAAAAAAAAAGTAATCCCAAGTAGCTACACCCTTCTCTCCAAGCTTTGCAGTATACATTAAATAAATAAAAAGCGCTTTGCTATCAAAAAAAATTTAAAAAAATAAATTCAAGTATCACAAAGGAAAACAAACCAGAGAGAGAAAAAAATAAAGGTGGGGTAAGAAATCATTGGTGTGGTTTGACATGTCCTCTCTCCCAATCTGCCTTGGCTGTGGCATCAACTTGCCCAGTCTTTGGCTCTGTTAGCCAAAAAGATGGACAGCAAGTTTTTTGGGGCAGTGGTGATGGCACAGGGTTGACATCATCCCACCAACCCCTCCAGCACAAGAAGAACTCATTTTTCCCAATGCTGATAAAAACACTACGTTCAAATTTCAGGGTTTTGTAGGCCTACTGAGACATTATTACTAAAAGATCAAAATTTAGGAGCACTTTCTTTGGGTTTTTTTCTGGTTTTTTAAATATATATATTTATATATGTACACCCACACACAAATACACACCAAAACATCCACGCAATTACACGTGTGCATGATTGATCTCGGGGCAGCCAGACGTCATGTTTGTATTTGCTGCCTTATCTTTTTGCAGCAGGAGGAGGAGAGAGATAAAACTCCCCATGAAAGAGGAAGCTGAAAAGATCCAAGCCAGTGGCCTCCCCAAAACATTCATTTATCTGAAAGGCAGAGGAACCAAAAGCGCTGATGCCAGCCAGGGCACAAAGGGAGAAGTCCGCTTTTAATGAGGCTGTTAAAACTGAAATAAAGCAGCGTGGGGGTGGGGGGAGTGTTCTTAGTTTTATCTGTACAGGAATATGATACACATATGCACAAAGCTCACACTGACAGGGCACTGCCAGGACTGTCACCCCCCCGTGGGGCACGGGTTGAGCGTGGCCCCGGTGCCCTGCCGCCGTCGGTGCCGCTCCGAGCGCGAGGCTGAAGCGTGAGGCACTGTGGTTCGCCTTTTCCCTAAGGAAAAACAGACCAAACCCACCCCCAAAACACACACACACGCTCACCAAACAACCATTTCTCCACCAAACCTCTGGGGATGGTGCTCCCTATGCAGGACACTGGGGAAAACCATGGGAAGGATGAATCCAAAGGGTTGTCCCACCGCCAGTTCCCCAGCCTAGTGCTGCAGGAGGGGGTGGCACTAAAAAAAAAACCAAACCAACCCCATGAGATGGGCATGGAGAAGATGCTGCAAAAAAAAAAACAAACCACACACACACACACAAAAAAAAAAACCAAACCACAAACAAAAAAGCCAACCCAAAACCCTAAAAGAAAAAAAAAAAAAAATTAAAGTCCCAAAATCCACAGACTTTTGCACAAAGCAATAGTGGTTAATTGCCATTTTTAACTGCTGTCTGCCAGCCCAGGACAGGCTGCCAACAAGGATCTTATGGATCAAACCACTGGGAGTTGGCTGATGGAGTCAGTCAAGACCTCTCACCATGTTCCCCCCACCTCAAACACTGTAACTACTATTATTTTGTAGTCCCAGCTTTCCAGCATGCAGAATACAATTAAAAACAAACAGAAAAAGTCACCTGTATTCAGGCTTCCCCTGTTAAGGGGCACAACTTGGAAAAAAATAAAGTAGTTATGCTTCTGCCACAAATAAAGTGCAAAAACCAAGCAGTTTCTAAGTATACACATATACACACACGTGTGTGTATATATATAAAATTAAAAAAATACAGACAAAACTGTCCCTTCTTGTGGCTTTTTGCAGTCAGACAGGGACTCCTGCAACCCAGCCAGACCTCTGGCCACCTCCATGAGACCTCTGTGTCTACAAAATGCATCTAAGCCTAGGGATTCAAACCCTTCCCAATACCTCCACTTCCATCTAAAAAAGAAGAAAGGGGAGATG
Source organism: Pycnonotus jocosus (assembly GCA_013400435.1). Classification (NCBI taxonomy): domain Eukaryota; kingdom Metazoa; phylum Chordata; class Aves; order Passeriformes; family Pycnonotidae; genus Pycnonotus; species Pycnonotus jocosus. Next base: position 45,576 of record VWYP01005934.1, on the reverse strand, counting down.
AAGTACCAGTACAGCACCTCAAACAGTGCTCAGCCTCCCCAAAATTCAGCCCATGCCTGAACTCAGACCATACCTGGGTGCTCCCCAAGATGAAAGCATCACCCAAGCTCCTGCTGGCATGGTTCCTCATGCACCGCAGGCAGCTTTCAACCAGTTTTAGCAGCAGATCTACATTCTCTGCAAACCCCTTTAAGGTATGTTGATTAAAAAAAAAAGTGAAAGAATGGGTTGGTTTTTTTATTAAACCCAGCAGTTCTTGCAGTGAAGGAGTTCACACAGCTGCTTTTCCTGGTGCTCATGGATCTGCATGAGCCAGGCTGGCATGTGTGACCAGTTGTAGTGTGTGTGAGGGACTGCAGCACAGCATGTTAGGGGCTTATTCAAAAGTAATTAACAACATTAATAATAATAATAATTAAAAAATAATGCAAAACCCCTTTAAACCCACCCCCCAATTTTTCTGCTAACCCCGCACCATCCACATATATACACACCCCACCCAGAGACGGATGGGTACCAATCATCAACACAGAAGATCAAAACCACTGAAAGAGAGGGGAAAAAAAAATAAAAATTAAAACTCCTGTGCGCTACAGAAGCACTTTACAGCTCGCTACGACCTAACAGGGCGCCGGAGAGGAGAGCAAACGCTGCAGCCCCGAGAGCTGGCGGTGACCCCGGCAGGGAGCCGGGCTCCTCCTGGGCTCTCCAGCCTCCCTCCCTCCCCCTGAGCAGCGCGGGGATTTTGCGGATGATCGGGCAGCGTGAGCGGAGCCAGCCGGGGCTCGGGTCGGCCTGGCCATGGCCGGAGAGGCCGGGCTGGAAGCAAGCTTCGGGAATGGCGATGGGATGAGGAGCTGGCAGCGCCGGCAGCAGCGCCGGCGGCCTCGCCACGGCGCCCACGGAGTCACGACGGCTTCTGGGAGTTGTTCATGTTCTGCAACGAGAGGGGAAGGAGAGGATGGTGGGGTCAGGCTCCAGCCCAGCAGCACCTTCCAGGAACACGTGAACAAGGGGACAAAGAGAAACAAAGCCACGCACGGGTCACTACAAAGCACCCACCAGAAGAGAGGACACTGCCCACCTGAGGAGAGAGGCTGACTCACTGCTCACCCCCTCCTCAAGCATTGCCTGGCTTTAATTACAGCCCTAAAAACTGAGATAAACCCATGGCAACCCTCCCACCCCACACCCTGTGTGCCCTTCTGAAGCTGCTCTTTGGTCCACACAAGGCAAGGTGATGGGACCATAGTGCTCACTCAAGCAGCCCAATTAAACATCTCTCTCTTGAGGGTGGGCAGTGTCCCCCCTGCCTGCCAAGGACAAGGTCATTGTTTGTCCATCCTTGGCAATGCCAACCACAGGCAGCTCCCACTGGCCATGCCAAGGACCAGCCACCACCAGTGGTGGAGCAGCAGCTCCCCTGGTGACACCCCATGAGGTTTCATGGGCCCAAGAGATGCTCCAGACACAGCCCTGGTACAGAGTGACGACAACAGGTACCCACCAGCACATGGTGAGGACCCCAAAACCAGAGACAACCAGCTAAACACAAGCAGGACCAGCCCCGAGGAGAGCATCTGCTCCAGGAGAAGCCCAGGGGACCACAAGGACATTTCCCAACTCACAGAACTACATGAAACAAAGTAAGGGAAAAAAGGACTAGGAAACAGCTAGAAGGATTCTATTTTTTTTTTTTGAGGGGTATTTTCTTGTTTGTTTGTTTTGTTTTTTTAATGCTAATACCTAAGCTGCCTCTTACAAGCACCAGGAATCCCAGTCAGGCTACGAGGCAGAGTGGGCTGAGTTGTTCTCTCTGTTATCTAAGGAGACAGGAGGAGGGTTAGGAAAAGCCACATGCACCACAGCCATTTACCTTGGAAATATTAGCAAAGAGAAAACTTTGAGAAAGTGACAAACGGGTCTTCTTTTTAAGCATGAAAAGTGAAGGGGAGAAGAAGGGAGTGGGATCAGGTGACTGTTCAAAAGTGCACTTCAGAACACAAACCAAGCAAAAGAAAAGAAATCATCACGCCAGGTAGTCCCACAACCCCCAGTCAGCTCAATCCCACAGCCAGGAGGACTCTGAGGTACTCAGCCATGTTCCCAGCCTTTCCAGGTATCCCCTGGTCCTCCTGGATGGGGGTCAAGACCCCAACAGTGAGGCCTGATGCAGGGAAGCTTCCACTACCAACCCAGGCCCATGATGCAAGTTGTGAAGGAGGGACTTGTCACCTCCTCAGCCCCATCCAGGTGGTGACAGTGAGGGATCAAACCAGTGTACATGACAGCAGCCTCCCAGAGCTAACAGCAGTGTGAATGTCACCAAGCCCTGGGTTGGGCATGTCCTCATGGGTCCCACAAAAGCAGCCTTGAAGTTCCACACGAGGAGGTGGAGACAGGCTCCCAGCAGCTGGGGGTTTTAAACTTGCTGCTGCCAGCCTACACCCAGCCTGGGTAACCATCACTGCCTGCTCCAGCAAAATCTGACATATCCACCTCCCAAACTCAACACCAGAGCGTGTTCTCAGTGTCCCAGCCAGCACCAAGGCATGCAGTGCCTTTTGTTACAATACAAGTGTGAAAACGGTGGAGAGAAGGATGGACAAAAACTAAAATGCTTTCAGAGCAACCCAAGAGGATCAGGTTTCATCAGAGGCTTTAGTGGCCATGAGCAGCAAGGGAAGGATCACAGGCATGCAGGCCATGCTGAGCAACTCAACCTCTACACTCACCCAACCCATCCACCAGCAAAGCCAAGTGCAACAGTCCTAACCTCCCTCTTCTCTAAAAGGGGGACAAATATGAGATCCAACAGCTGCTACAGGCAAGCAGGGCTGAGCTCTGGCCTGGCCATGTTAGAGGAGATCCCTCCATCTTCAGCTCACAGAACAACCCAAGCCAGGGATGCTCACAGGCTGATTTGAACTGGCCCTTAGATGACAAAAAGATCCCCTGAACACTACCCAGTATCAGCTCAGCCCCAAAGTCTTCCCAATCTTTGAGAAAACATCTCAGCACGTATCAACAACTGCTGCTCTAAACTCAATGTAGCATTAAGTCCAAAGGTCTCAAATGTATGCAGGAGCTGTCCTGTTGCTGTTACTCAGGGATTTAACAGCACTAACCCAAGCTGCCAGAGCATTGATTATTCAGAATTAGTGCATCAAATGCTCAAGATGTTTTGCTTTCTTAACAGGGGTAGAAAAGGACGATTTCCATTCACTCTGCCCACAACAGGCTGACTGTTTCCAAAATCCAAGTCTGCAGAATTGCAGATGGCTGGTCCCAGGATCATCCAGCCCCAGAAAACACATTGTTGAGAAGGTCAGAAGCTTCTCAGATACCTCTCTGGTGCCATCAACTCACAGATACAACTCAGAGCCCTCAGGAAGGACAGAGCATCCAGCTCTCTCACCCACAGTACAACATTCTATCACAAGGGAGACAACTCCAGGAAAACCCAACAGCATTGCCCATAGGCACCATCATCAGAGAGAAAGTGATAATTTGCTTAATTTCACAACAAAATTGGGACACTTCATCAAGCCAGCACCCACAATCTCCTCTTTACCTTTCCTAAAACAAATCCCCTCCCCCAAAACAGCAAAGTATTAACTCCAAGAAATCTACAACCCGTCTGGATTTTGCAACAACAAAACAACCCAGCAGGATGGCAAGAGACATGGAAAGAAGGGTTGGAAAGGGGAATAAGACGCAAGAAGGTACTTACAGGCATGCCTTCCCTAGTAAAGGCTGCAGAGAGACAGAGAGAACAGAGAGAGGTGTCAGTAACTCCGTGCCACGCCGGGCAGAGGACAGTGGACAGCAGTGAGGGGCACCGGGCAGCCAGAACTGGCAAAAGGTTTTTTTGTGAGGCTCAACCAGCACAAGCAGAGCCCAGGGAGCTGAGACAGACCCAGCAGTCCTGGGAGGCTCATGCAAAGCAGCAACCAAGCAGAGCAATGGGGGAGCACGGAGCCATTCCTAACCTGGCCAGGATCCGGGTGAGGAGGAGAGAAAGGACATCACAGCAACACAGACAACAGGGAGAGGGGCTGGGCAAGACAGCGAGATCCAACAGGCAGCTGGTGGAAAAGGCAGCATGGCAAAGGCTCCTATAGATTATATAGGACTCCTTAGTGAGCTTAGGAGAGGGGTTTGTGCCTGGAGAAGTGAGCAGCAAGCAAGGCCTCTCTTCCTATGTCCCTTCATGGGTGGGTGAAAGAGGAGAGGACACATGAGTGTGGCAGCTAGCCACAGGGTTTCATTACACCAAGAGCCTTCTACTCCATTTTGGTCCATTTCACCTACAGCTCCAGGATGAAGGAGACCCTTCCAGCCAAAGATGAGTCTTGGCAGCTCCTCCTTCAGAGAAGCACAAGAGCATTTGATTTATTGCCACGCCCAGGTCTACACCGGAGCCAAGCACACCCAGAGGGAATGCACAAGCCCTTTGTTCCTGCTCACTCCAGGGAGGAGACCCCTCAGGAGGTTGATGCTGGATGGTGAAGGCACTAAATTAACGCAGCCTAGAGCTTGGTGGAAGTTCATGATGCTCTCAAAACCCAAGAGAGGATGAACAGTGACCTAAGGCAGGGATGGACAGCAGCCGTGGGAGGAAGACACATGTCAGACAGCAGCACAGGTTACAACAAGTGCAAGCAGTTCCTCAGCTTCAGGAGTGACAGGAGGACAACAAACAATAAAACAACGNTGTAACTTGGGGCAAATCCAGGATATCCTCGGCCATATGTTGCAACAAAATTCGGGTAACCTTGATCACAGAAATGTAAAAAAAAAAAAAAAAAAAGAAGAGTTCAACTAACTTGTCCCGGCATCTGCGTGGGCACTTCCTGAGGAACACAGCCTGGCAGGGCAGAAGAAACAGCCACATGCTCCTCAAAGCTGTTGATGCGAGGTTTTTTGGTGGGCTCTGGGCTTGCTAGAGGGGTAACGCTATTACGTCTCATGAGCGGGTTAGGTCCCTTCTTTGCTTCCTAAATTAAAGTGAGACAAAGAAAATAAAAGTAAATATAAAAAAATAAAGCGAAATAAAGAAAAAAAAGAAGAAGGCGACAGTTATAAAGGGAAAAAAAAAAAAGAAGCAAGTTGCTTTGGTTTTCTTTTTTTATCTTAAAGTGGCCTCTGCTTTTTCCCACAGTCACTGTCAACGAGCAAAGGATGCACTGAAAGGCTCTGGACACAAAAAAAAACCCCAGTACAAAATGCTTCAGAGCGCAGATGGGGAGGAGAGGGGAAAAAAATGGCTCTGCACTCAGACATGAGACAGATTTTCTCCTCATCTGAGTCTCAGCTGACAAAAGAGAAGTAACTACAGGTAGCTAAACACACCCAGCAACAATCAAGCCATGACTCTGCACCACACAGAGGTGCCCATCGGTCTCCTCCTCACAGCTCGTCTCTCCACTCAGAGGGGAGTGAATGCAAGAAGAGGGAAGATGAGCCAGCCCAGGCTGATCAGAAGATTTGGGAAATGAGAGCAGAGCAGCCAGCAAGGGTTGGCACTGCACCAAGCTCCAACTCAAGCGAGGAGGGATGGAGGCAAAGCCGAGCAGGGGCACCCAAAGCACTTGGCACATGTCTCACCCCTTGCTGCCATCCCCAGAGAGGGTGGCAAAGCAGGGCATCAATGGCCCCATGCAGGGGGAAGGACTGGCTTCCCCCCTACAGCTGTGGGGAGGGACAGGAGGCTCAGGTGCTGTCACCTGACAGGGAAAGCAAAGAAAGGAGATGTGGGCCAAAAGGGGACAGCCTCGACTGGTCAGCATCACCACTCCTAAGCAGAAGTTGGAAATGTCCCAGCATCTTGGGACATGGGTGCTGCCAGGGTCCCCCTCAGTGGCTGCCCAGCCCTGACACCAAGCTGGCATCCTCCTGCTCTGCCCTCTGAGCTCCAGTGGAGCACTTGGCAGATAGACTCAACCTTACAGGAATTTTTCTCCACAAGAGGGGTCTCCTCCACAGAGCATCCCCAGCCCAGCACTGCTACCTCCCACTCTGCAGAATGACAAGGAGCCATGGGCATAGCACAAAAAAAGACCCTCAGAGGCAGATGCAGGGCAAGCATTGAGCCCAGGCCCTGCCAGGCAACTGGGAGAAGTCACCTTCTCCATCCACAGCTCCATTCCCTGCTCAGGCAAGGGAATGACCATGCAGGTGCAAGTCAGAGACCAGGGAGGAGTTTTCCCTGGGCAAACACACTGGGAAGCAGGAACATGCAGCAGTCCTTTTCCCTTGGAAAACCCTCAGCTGGCCATGACTTTGCAGAGCAAGAACACATCTGATGCTCCCAGTCCTCCAGCATCACTTCCAAGCACCCAGCTGAGCAATCTCCCCATGCCCACCCCAGGCATTCCCACTGCCAGCTGACCACAGGGGACAGGAGGGGGACACCAAAGGACAGCTCCAGGGAACAGCAACACTCACCTCTGGCCGATCTCTGTGGGTGCTGACTGCTTCAATGTTCAGGTAGATGGATTCCACCCTGCAGCCTGCAGAACGGAGCACAGAGAGACAGATCAGCCAGCCCAGCAGGCACAGGATGTCACCAAGTGCCCCACCACAGATGCCTGCTTTTCTCCCAGACAGTCTGGATTCAGGAGGAGGTACAAGTCAACTCCTCTGGCATGTTTAGGAAGGTCTGACTCACCATAGGCTACCGGGGTCAGCTTCAACACCGTGTGCAGGGGACATTTCAGGTAGGGCATTTCATCTGCAGAGACAGCAAAGCAGGAGGGTTATCCCACCTCCTCTCCAAAGGCACCTTCACCCCACACCAAAGACATGCATGCCCCAGGATTGTGAACACGAGCTCCCCAGAGCTGTATCCATCATCCCTCCTCCAGCAGGGCCAACCCTCCTCCCAGAGACAGGGAGCTCACCCGCACTCTTGTCCAGGAAATACGCCAGGAGACAGCGCATGACAGCCTGGTGGCAGATGACAAGGACGTTCTCTTGCCTCTCCAGCTCCATGATGACTGGCTCCAGGCGCTGCACCAGGTCTTGGTAGGACTGGGACAGAAGGGAAGAGAGATGAGGCATGGACTCAATGCAAAGAGCATCCTAAAGAAACAACAGTCCTTGCCTTGGTACACCTCCTGATTTCATGCCACTGATAAAACAAACTACTAAAACCAAATAAATCCTCATCCTCAGGCTATTCTGGAACTTCTTATTCTTCTGTGAGAGAAGGAGCCATTCACATCTCAGTGAATCACAGCTCAATCCTGGAGAATCAATTAATGTAACCAACAAGGGCTTTGAAGATAGAGCCTCTCCATCATCTTGATATTTGATTTTGTACAGGATTTCAAAGTTCTGAGAAGCCTGGAGCAACCTAAGAAACTCCAGAGTTTTGAAGGGCCTCATAAAAAAACATGACAGGCAGCCAGAAGGAGCCCCAGACCCCCAGAGTTGGTGTCTGATATCCTCACACACTCTTCTGTTAGATACAGGATCATGAGGATTTCTCCAAAGATTCTTATGAAATGTCTATGAGCATGACTTTCAATTTGGGAATAATGAGCTCAATTCACAGCCTAAAGCGCCATCCAGAACTGATGTCCATTTCCAGCTCATTATGTCACACCCTGAAAGCAGACTGCCAGGAACAGAGATATGACCATCAACCCTTAGGGAATGATACCGAGAACAAGGTGAAAATTACTTTTTTTGGAAATCAAAGCAAAGAAAATTGGGGCAGCACAAAACTGTGAGCAGATACAGTGATGGAGGTTGGACTAGAAATCTCCAGAGACCTTTCCCTACTAATCTGCCATAAAGTCAGTGGGACTGTTTGTTAAGTGACATATTTCTTAGCGAGATCTTCATATGGCAAGACTTCACAAGAGCTCAAGGTAGAGGTAAACATGAGCCCTGATCTCTTAATTCTAGTTTCTTGGAGCTGTCACTGCTCCTCTGCTCAAGAGCAGAGGACAGAATGAGGAAGAAAAGGCCACATTTAAAGCAGAAGTCCTGTCTCTGAAGGTGCCCCTGCAGACCTACCTCCCCAGAAGGATAACGGTAGTAATATTTATCCTGATCACGCAGAGCAAATTCCTCTGGATGTTGCTCCCTGATTTCTTCATAGGTCATTTCTTCATACACACCCTGCCAGGGCAGGACAACCACGAGGTTACTGGACATGCTCAAGTCAAACAGCATCAGCACAGCCCCCAGACAAAACCTCAACTTTCTCTTGTTAAGCAATAACCAGCCCCATCCAGCTATTCTGGCTGCACAGACACTCACAGCATCGATTTCATTGAGTGCCTTCCACTGCTCATAGGGCAGCTGGAGAGCTTCTGCTGTTTGGATTGTCCTCTTTAGCTGGCTGGTCCAAATTTTGAGGTCCTTCAGGTTCTGCTCTTCCACAAATTTGTTCAGTGCCACTGCAAACTGTGGGACATAGAAAAAAAGAGGTTGGTTCCTGGTCCATAGCTTCCCAGTGGGCCTTTTTCCCTACTTCCCAGTATGTGTTGCCTTCCACAGGCAGACAGATCAGCCTTCTGCTCTTGAGGGGAAGGGCAGCCACACATTCAGTGGTCCCAAAGAGCTACAGATCATAGAATCATTAAGGTTGGAAAAGACTTCCAAGATCAGCAATTACACCACAGCACTAAGTGCCACACCAAGCCTTTCCTTGAAGGCTTCCAGGGATGGTGACACCATCACCACCAACAGCTCTTTCAGTGAAGATATTCTGCCTGATGGATACTCAGCAGCCCACTTGCCATCAAATATGCATTTAACCCAAGCCAGCTCACTCCTGGAAGCCACAGGGGAGTATTTTCCTTCTCCCTCACCTTCTTGCCCCTGTTGGAGAGGCCAGAGTCCCCTCCAATCCTGCCCTTGAGGTTGAACTCGCTCTCCCCGTGCCGACAGAGGTAAATGGTGCGGGGCTGGACATGGATGTTCATCAGGTAGTAAACAATCCTGCTCTGGATGTGATCCTGAACCCTGTTCACCAGGAACCGCCGGCCAACGTCGATGACTTTGATGAGAGAAAGTTCCCTGGGGACAGAACAAGAGACGTCACTCTCAAGAGCAGCCCTGTGAGTTATCTCTGCCCGTGTAATCACCAGGCTCAAAGGATTTCCTGCAGGGCTATTTTCAGCAGGGAGCCAACAGGTAATGGGGTTTCACGGAGAGCTGAATAGCAGCAGTGTAATCGCCACCCCTCCTCTTGCAGCAGTAAAGAGGATTAAACAGGACTAACAGGGAACACGCTCCTCCCCAGGACAGGGATCAGCAGGACTGGGATAATCCTGTGCAGGGCACACAGACCTGTGTTTGTGAGCAGTGGAAAGGCTGGGAGGTGCCTGCAGAGTCAGCCAAGAGAGCAAAGCTCTTCCGAGGCACACAACAACCAGGCAGAAGCCACAGGGCTTGCTCAATCCTGGGGTTTGAGCCAGGCAGCCCCTTCCTTTAACTGGCACAATGAAAAAAGCACCTCAACCACTCAAACTCAAGTGCTTTCCCAAAGCCTTTGTATTTAGACCTGCATAACAAGGTTCAAAACAGCTCATCCGAGCCCAGAAGAGCCTGGGAAGGCACCAGTGCCCATTTCCCTGGCACAGAGCCTAGAGAAACCAGCATTTTCATATAAAAAGCCTGAATTCAAGGTGAGGCCTGGCCATAAATCATTCTAGCACAGTCAGGTGTTTGAAGGCAAAGTGAAATACAGCTCCACACTTCACTGCTCCTCTCCTGGGAGAGGACAGGTGCTCCAGGCAGCTCAGAAGTCAGAGTCTCTTACCTGTCATAATCATCAGGGTCGAGGGGCTGGTAGCTGGCTTGGTAACAATTGATCCTCTTCATGAAATCCTCCATGGCATCAGTGGAATTACAGTCCCGGTAATCTGGGCTGGACAATTTGACTTCCTGCAACAGAAAAAAAAAAAGCCACAAGGAGAGGTTAGGAAGGTTTCCAAGCCAGACAATGCTAATCTGGAATTTCAAAGTGCTGCCAAGATCCAGTGATTAGCTGAAACTAAGTGATGACTGCTTTACAGTCATCACTCATCACAGGGCAGAAAAGAAGCAAACCAGACCCAAACCCAAGCATAAGGTGGGAGAATTTAGTACAGACACTCATCAGTCCACTCCCACTCTCCCAAGAGTTGGGGTAGCACTTCAACACCCAAGAGCAGGAAAACTGAGCTTCCTAAAGGCAAAAAAAAAAGCCCATCAGGTTCAAATTCAAGCTGAGAAAGGGAAGTGCACAACAAGCTAAGCTTAGACAAGATGCTTATCCCGGTTCAGCAGCAGGACAGTAGGATGGCAACATTCAACCCCTTCCTGTGCATTATTTGCTGCAAGCTGTTGGGTTTAATGACACTTGAAATGGGCAATGTGAACATCCACAACCCTCACACAGTAAGTCCTGCCTGAACTAATCTAGCAAGCTGTTTTTCCTGAAGATTTGGGTTTGAGCAGCAGCATTAGACATTGGTAACTTTACAAGCAGTCCTGAAACCAACAGGATGACACAATGGATCAGCACATGGAGCAGCATCTCAGGCCTGGGGTGTATTTTCCACACTGATCCCAGCACTGAGAGCACCATTCATCTGCAGTTCCCCGTGGAGCAAAATCCCACACTCAGCTAGGAGCTCATTTGCTCGTCCTTCAAGCATTACTTTCCATATAAAGGGATTAAAATCCTCAAAAAAAAAAAAAATCCAGGTCATGGAAAAAAAGTAGCAAATTGAGCATTTTGTTGTAGAAAAGGCTGTGTGCAACCTCCCAGAAAGTTGGTCACTGGGACAACAGCTCCCAGCAGGAGCAAAAGGGACTCCTCAGCCCATGGCTGGCAGCACAATTTGCCTCCAGTGAAGCCATGCTGGCTGTCACCAATCACCTTTATTTTCCACGTGCCTCAGCAGTTTCCAGGATTATCTGCTCCATGATCTTCCCAAACACTGATGTGAGACTGAGCCTGTAGTCCCCCAGTTCTGTCAGGGATTTGTCTCTCCTAACCCAATCCCTGGCTGCTCAGACAATCTCTGTATCTCTCCCAGGCTGTCCTTGCTTCCATCCTCTCTCTGTAGGCTTCTTTTTCGTGTTTGAGTTTGTCCAGGAGCTCCTTGTTCATCCCGGCATTTCTGATGGCTGCTCCTTTGCTGGGAATGCATCACAGCTGAACTTGGAGAAGATGATCCTTGAACATCACCCAGTTTTCTTGGGCCCCTCTTCCCTCCTGGGCTTTTTATCCCACAGTACTCCAAGCCAAAATCTGCTCTCCTGACATCTCACTTCACAGCCACTGCAGCCCAGGCTGCCCTGGAGCTTCACATTCCTCACCAGCCCCTCCTTGTTGGTGACAAGAAAGTGCAACACAAAAGAGCAAACAAGGAGAGGTGCTATCACTTGGAGAAGGAAGTCATCAACATATTCCACAGAACCTCCTAGGCTGCCAGTGCCATGCTGTGCTGTCCCTCCAGCAGACACCAGCGTGGTTGAAGCCCACCATGAAGACCACAGCTTGTGAAGGTGATGCCATTCCCAGCTCTTTATGGAGGGAAAGCAAAAGCAGGACGCTCCTGCCAGTTCCACACTTACCATAACGTTGGTGGCCACCACGGTGGGATCATTGCAGACAGACTCGATGAAGAACACCTGTGAAGCAAAGCAAAGCTCAGCTGAAAGCCACCAAAAAGGTTTGTAACACTCAGACAGCTCCTTGCTCAACCCAACCTCCTTCCTGTTTGACCACAGAACTCTCCCTCTGCCCCACTCCCTTAATTTCCTTCCCCACAGCTGAGTACAGGAAATGAAGGAAGAGTTTCATATTTTTAATCAAACCCAGCAGTGAAATCTCCCTCACACAGGAGCAGCATGAAGATAACACATGAGTGAAAGGAGATACACCAACTCTACACTACAGTGGACTTCACAAAGCAGGCATCAGCCCCATGGCACCCACCTTGAATCCGTTCTCTTTGGCAAAGTTTAGGATCATCCCTCTCCTCTCCCGCGTGGTATTGGTGGCATCAAAAACCTTTAAAAGCAAAAGATCTCAATCAGCACCACAAGGGCCTGGTTTCCCAGTGAGCCCCTCCTCAGTGCAGGGACTGCAGAGGCCCTTTGGGGCTGGCACAGCTGCCAAACCCCAGAGCACATCTGGGAGCTCACCGCAATCTGCCCGGCCTCCTCCGTCAGGTACAGCTTCACATCCCTCAGGGCAGCCATGGCACATTGCCTGCAAAAGAGGGGACAGACATGTGGCCCTGCTGTCCTCTGGGTGAGGTGGCCACCCTGAAGTGACCAATCCTGTACAGATTCAGTTTTGAGCACTCAGAACCCTCTTTGAGCAGGCAGGGGAGATTCAAATCCAGGGGAAATTCAGAGCCCAACTTCTCTGTCCATCACTCCCAAACTGGGTAGCTGTGCTGGCAGCCACAGGTTTCACCACCTTGTGGGGTCAAGGAGAGGGTGCCCACACTCACTCACCTCCTGACTTTCATGGCCTCCTCGTTGTCAGGACGGAAGAAGTCATAGGAGCTGTAATGCTTCACGGCCTCGCGGCGATACTCCCCAACGTTGAAAACTGGGTGGGAAAAGAAAAAAAAAACCACCCATCAAAATGAGGGGCATGACTCAGTTGTGCAGCTTCTGCAGTTAAAGCAAGCTGAGGCCAAGAAATTTCCTCAGCGCAAAAGGGCATCCCTTGGTTTTCAAAGTGAAGGAGAACCTGGGCCGCAGCAGGATGTGGAAACACAGATATTTGGCCTGCAGGATCTTGGAAACATCCCCCACTACCTCCCATCTCCCAAAGCACTGATCTAGAGGAATTCCTGAGGACCACACCTCCTGGAAGCCAGTGCAAGGCTTACCTTTTGTGGGGACACCAATCCAGTTGAGGTAGCGGGTCAGCTTCTTGGAGATGTAGGTCTTGCCACGGGCTGGGAGGCCAACCATGACTATCACCGTGGGGGAATTGGCAAGCTGAGGCCCACAGGCTGCAAGGAAAAAAGAACAGGAGCTGTTAATTCTCCAGCTCATCAGCCCTGCAAGGCATTTGTTTTTCTCCAGACTCCTTCCAAGTCCTTCAGCAGCCGGAGGAAACCTGAAAGCCACAGCAAGAACATCCTGATGGTGCAAAGTAGGCAAGGAGCCAGCAGCTGGCACAGGCTCCCTGGAAAACCTTTGTGCCTTGATTTCCTCATTTACAACCACAATAAAAAATAATTTAAAAAAAAAATTAAAATCAAGGCAACCACAACATTCCAATGGCTTGGCCAATTCCATGAAAAGCTCAAGGATAGCCAAGGACTTTGGACCCATCCCTGCAGCAGTGTCTGTGCTGAAGTACCAGGGCTGGTCCAAGATTTCACGCACAGAAAGAATCTCCCAAAATCTCTGACTAGAATTTTAGCTGACACACAACCAACTAACTGGATTTTCTGAAGACAAACAAGGCAAGAGAACCACAGAACTACCAGCATTTAAAAGCAGATATCCAAGTGATTTATCCCTTTTTTCCTCATAAACCCAGCCTGGGTTGTTGGGATATTTTTTTGGGTGGTGGGGGGGGTTTTTTTGTTGTTTTTGTTGTTGTTGTTTTGTGGTGAAGAGGGTCCATGTCAAACAGCTGGAAAGAAAATCCAGAGGCAGCATTTGCAGGACAGATGGGACCCTGCAGGGGATTTCTCACCCACCTGGTGAGCCCGGAGACCTCAGAGGAAAGGAATGCAGGGAGTGAGTGGCTGGTGGCAGAGCCATAAAACCCTGCTTAATTATGGCCTGGGTGGAGAGCTCTGCCTGCCTGTCACAGCTGCCTGAAGGTGGGACCAGGGGATGCCAGGGGCTCACAGGTTCTTGTCAGTGTGAAATTGGAAAGGGCAAACAAACTGAGAGGTACCCACAGAACAAGCAATGTACATGGGGTTACCTTCCCTTTCTACGAAAATAAATAAATCTAGCAGCTGGAGAAACCAAATTAAAGCCACAAGGAAGAGCACTGGTACCCAGATGGCAGAGAAGGGCCACCCATCATCTCCCTAAGTTTCTCACCAAAGCAAACTCAGCAGGCAAGAGATTAAAAACTACCTAAAATACATTTTCTTTTGTTTGTTTGTTTCATAAATTCCAAATTTCCCAGGCTGGAGCTGCCCTCACACTCACTCCCTTTGTGCAACCTGTCCCCCTCAGTGCTGCATTTCAAAACCTCAGGGCAGCTCCCGAAGATTTTAGCATCAAGTGCCAATTTTCTGTGCTGGAGTCATGCAACATACCCAGAAAAATACTTTTCCCCTCTAACAATGTCACATCCCCATCCAAGCTATGAGTGCAAGTCTGGTTTACACAAACCCCACACACTTAATAGATAAAAGGAGGAGGAAGAAATAATACCTGAACGAAGAAACTCTTCCTTTCCCTACCTGCCAGTGGACAAAGGATCTCAAAGAGAAGAGCCAAGAGGATTTGGGGCCATTAAACAGCACTCCAAAAGTAAAGGGACAATGCTGGGTACTGTTCATGTCCCTGTGGCTCCAGACAGCTGTGACAGCCCCAGGGCTGGCACTGTGTGGGCACACGTGCCACCTCCAAAGGGTGCTGCAAGAGTTAGACACCCCTAATTCAAGAATCTCCCCCCAATTTTTGCTGCCCTTGGACAACGGAGCAGCACCTCCCAAAACACCATGGCATCAGTGAGCAACTTTTCATCAGGAATCTGAGCCCAAACCAGAAGTCTCCGGGAAACTCTGCATCAGGGATGAAACAGAAGCCAGTGTTTTGCTCCCAGTCTTTCACAAAGGCCCCATTCATCATTTCTTTTCACCACTGCTGGGAAGCTATCAGGGATTTCAATCCATATTCATTAATCCTTATCGACATCTAGCCAGGTAAGTCAAGGGCAGGGATGACTTTCAGGCTCAATCAGAGGCTGTTTAGAAGGAGCTCATCGCTTTTGCTATTTGCAAGAAAGTCAGCTTCACCCATGGGTAAAAGGAAAAGAAGAAGAATAAATAACCACCAAAAAGGAACTAGCACAAAAGGGAAGGAAATTTGCTTTTATAAAAAAGTCGGATAAAACAGCCACCTCCCCACTTCCGACCTTTTTACTGTCTCCTCATTCCCCAAAACCTGCCCCAAGCCCAGACCGAGTGTTCTGTTAGTCCCATTCTCCTTTTCCCAGCTTTTTTTCCCCGCTGCAATTCCAACACCTTCAGGGATGCCTGACTCCGCAGGCACACGTGGACCCCTGCGAGCCGGGGATGAACGAGCACATCCCCGGCGTGGATCCCCACACCCACCAAGCCAGAGGGACGGGAAAAAGCAGCGAGGGGATGGAGAGAGGCAGCGGCAGCCCCTTCCCTCCCGGAGCATCCCCCTCCCCTCGCCCGGCTCTGCCCAGCCCAGCGCCTTCCTTCGACTGCTCGACTTTCCCAGCCCCTACGTGAGAGACGTGCGGCGTGACAGCAATTTAATGGATCGCCGTCAAAAGGGCAGCTGGAGGAATCACCGCAGCCTCCCCTGAACCATTGGACACAATCGGACTCGTTATTTCGCATCCTTCCAGAGGATGCTCTCCGGGATGCACCCGCTCCCTCCCGGCATCGCGCTGGACGTGGTCTCCGTTATCCCTCCGTTCCCACCCAGCTTTGGAGCCCTCACCCTTTGTCGAAGAATTTAACAGCACCTCCCGCTTAAAATACCTTGAGTTTAAAAAAGAGCAAGCTAAAAAAAAAAAGAAAGCCTAAAAAGCCCTCTTCTCACATTGCACAGCCAACAGCGTGGCTTGTTCCCACCCCAAGAAAAAATAATTAAGAAGCCACATCGTGTTATTAATAAGCCCCTCGGCGCCTTAACATATTAAATATGTGAGGTTTTTTCCCGCTACTAAGAGGGAGCTCTCTCTCTGAGAAACCAGGTGAATGAAGTGGCAAAAAACCACTGCATGCACAAGGGATTTCTTTCAGAGGTGCCAGTCCTTGAGAAAAATCCAGGCACAGACACACGTGCAAAGCATTAAAGCCGGGAGACGTTTTACCCCACTCCAAGCAAAGCCCCTTGGCTACCCAGATGTGCAGCCTGTTGCTGAAATCCATCTCCTCGGGAGCTGCCCTTACCAGGCACAGGCTGAGCATCCCAACATCTGCTCCAGGCTGCCTGACCCACAGCCACGGGCAACAGCATCTGGCAAGTTCATAGGATGTCTATTTTTTAAAAAATATTATTATTTAGAAGATGAAAGTTTCCGGCCAAGGTAAATAAACATCGGAAGCGACTTTAAACGCCTGATGAAGACAAGCATGGGAAAGACTGATTCACTCAAGCCGCTTCCATCCCTCGCCAGGCTGCCAGTGCCACCCCCTCCATCCCGGCTCCGCACATTCCTGAGACGCTCACTTAAGAGTCAGGAGCCGCACAGCTGGCGAGTTGTCAGTGTAGGTGGTGGGTGACTTAAAGGAGCTGCTTTCTGAGCTCTCGGATTGGATCACGATTCAAGATTTGGTTTATAGTAACACCGGGATACTCCGAGCTTCAGACGCAAGGGGAAACCACAGCAGAAGTTTCAGCACTAACTTCTGCTTTCCCCTCCACCTGCCTCCTATCTCATCCCCACAGGGTTAAATGGTAAAGTGCACATGGCTGGGGTTTAGTTGGGTTCTTTTTTTCCCCTAAATCTATTGCCCTAATCCACGCTCCACCTCAAAAAAAACCAAAAAAACACTAATTGGGGTTTGGAGCAACCTGGTCTAGTGGAAGGTGTCCTGTCACATGGCAGAAGGGTTGTGGAACGAGATTATCCCCACGGTCCCTTCCAACCCGAACCATTCATGATTCTGCCATTAATAAATCCCAGCCTGACACCGCGAAAATCCCATCTGAGCTGGCGCCCCGGGTGCGAGGTGAACATCCTGCTGCTGCCTTTCCTTTTAATCCCGGGGCTGGGATCGGAGAGTGGAAATGAGGCCACGCGTGTGGCGGCACCTCCCCGCATCCTGCGCTGGGCCGGGGCCATGTGACGGCTGCACCTTCCTCCCGCTGCCACTGAGTCACGGGATGGCAGCGGGAGGGATGCGGGCACCGCCGGGATGCTGGGGCACGGCGGGGAGAAGGGATGCTGCAGGGATGCTGCAAAGAGCCCCGCCGCGCTGCGCAGAGACAGAGAAGAGCTTCCCACCCATCCCATTTCCATGCCATGCCTCCATCCCGATCCCCATCCCTCCGGGATGCTGCCGTGCCCGTACTCACATCGGCGGGGCAGCGCTGGGCGGTTGTCATTGGGAAGCCAAATCTTCTGGATGCGGCTTTGCGTCAGCTCCATGGGCATTTTTAAAACAAAGGTCTTTTTGCGCTCCGCGTCCACCTTGATGCGTTTGCGGGAGGAAGGAGGAGAAATACAAAAGGGGAGGGGGAGCGAGGTAGGGGAAATATATGATTTAAAAAAAAAATAAAAAGGGTTTTTTGTTGCAGTCGGTGGTTTGGGCGAGCTGCTGCGGCGCTTTCGGATGCTGCTCCGAGCCTCGTGAAGGTTTTACGGCAGGAGGGGGAGGAGGAGGAAGAGGAGGGCCGGGTCTGCAGGGCACAAAGCCGGGCAGGAACGGCCCCAGCGCAGCCGCTGCGCGCTGGGAGGGAGCGAAGGCGAGCCCCGCCGCCAACCGCGATGGATAACGCGGTGAAAAAAAAAATACAGA
>VWYP01005934.1:0-26439 GCA_013400435.1 Pycnonotus jocosus | reverse complement strand
ATTATTTAAACAAATAATTATTATTATTTGCATTCTTTTATTAGTGTATTAAACTTCTTAATCTGCTCGCCAGGTTCCTGCAAGTTAGGTTTCCACTCTAAATTAGAATACAAACGGCACCGCAGCAATGCTGACACACCCACACAGCCTCTGTTTGCAGCACGGAGGGGTTGGGACCACCCTGAAAATCCCTGTGACGACACCCAAATCCCAAACGCACAGGTGCTCAAACTCCCTTGGTCCCCAGCACGGATGGGGATGACCCCACCTGGTATGGAGGGGTCTCTTTGGAAGGATTCTGGGTGGGAATTTGCCACAGCAGGGAAATTTGGGAATGTATCATGGGTGGGAAGAGCTGTGGAGGTGGGAGCATCTGCTTTGATGGTGTTTAATAAAGCAAATTTTGCTTCAAAATTTAAAGCCTGATAAGCAGCATCTCGGATACCTAAAATGTTCAATAATCTTTTTTTACTTAAGGCATTTTTCTCTTCTGGAAGCAAAGGCTTGTATTTTTATAACACATTTAGAAAGAAGATATTTCTGGCTAATTCCTTACATGGAGCAAAGATAGAGTAAAAAGTGCACAATCTTTCCCTCTCCTACACAGGGGGAAAAAAAATTCACAGGCAAAAAGGGAAAAAAATTAAAAAGAAATTTTTAAAAAGGTACTATGAGGGAGCTGGAAAAGAACCAAAATTTGGGATGTGGGAAGGGAGATGGGAGAGCTGTGAGTGCTCCAGTTGGCAAGGATGGGATGGGAGTCAGGCACAACAGCCCTCCCTGGACCACTCTGCACAAAATCCCCAAATCCTTTTCACACGTAGGGCAACAGAAAGTCGCTTCCCAGCTAGAGCATGAGTCAGAAGGAGGACGAAAATTCACATGATTTTACAGGACGAGGAATTCGGGCATCATCCCCCATCCTCCAGCAGCTCTCTCCCCTCCCCGTGGCTCTTCTCCACCTCACAAATCACCACCCCCACGACATGAAAAGGAGCCCGAAAGCGAAACCCTGCCTGAATTAAAATCACAGTCGCTTCAAATTAGATCCACCTAGTAACTCTTGGCTTAGAAACTCCTAAATAACTGGAGCGGAAAGCTTCAACTCCTAAATAAGTGGCCTGGATTTCAAAGGCACCAGCACCCAGCTGCTCCGAGGGAGGTCAGCTGGAAGAAGCATTTCTATTTATAAAGCACTTGCACCCCGGGGAGAGGGCGGGGAGCAGGACAGCACTAGGTGCACTCAGGATTATTTTTCCCCCCTCCCAAATGGTGCCACGCAAAATCCCAGCTCCCTAAAAATAGCACCTGGGCTGGTAAATAAGACGTTGCTCGCAGCTGCTGCGAAAATGGCCCGAAGGGGTGCTTAGCTCAGCGATTTTTCGGGAAATCAAGTCACTGATGCGGCCTGAATGCTGTCAGGAAGAGCTGTCAGCTCCTTGAGAGCCAGCACAGGCACGGTGTGACATGGGACAGCCAGTGATGCTGTCCCACAGGCTCGCTGCGTGACAGAGGCTGCAGGGAGGAGTCAACCAGCCAGCGCAGGCTGGAGGTGCTGCCATACACACCCCAACCAGGAACGGGCAGATATTTAATAAATGGGAAAGGACACGGGTATAAATGTAACACCAGGGTTTGAAATATGAAAGTGGTAGATGGGGGAAAAAAATGACCTTGAGTGTCCAAGGGATGAATGCAGAAGGTCCAGAGAGGCAGGAGAAATACAAAAAGGGATAGACTGGGAGAGAAGGGGAAAAACTCCTATTTCTGTGAGAATGAGATAACTACTTCTTAGGGGGTTAGAGTCTTCAAACTTCTCCAAAACACCAAAACTAAAACCTCTCATTTCCCTCTTTTGTTCCACTGCTGCTCCAACGTCAGACTCACCTAGCAACCCACCCTGAACAGTGGCATTAAGCTCTGGATGCATCCCAAAATAACAGCTCCAGACTTCACTCTCCATCCCCTTTGGAAGAACCTACTGGTCACCAGCCAGCCTTCCCTGACATCCTCCCCCTGGCATCAAAATGCCAGCACCAGCAGCGACTGCTCTGGCGAGCCCCACCTCTGACTAAGCCATGATTCACCCTCCTCTTTTGATGTCTTTTTTTTTTTTTTAATTTTAAATTTATTTATTTGGTTCCCTCTAAAGGAAACTCGGAAGGGAAGGACCAGTCACGTTCTTGTCTACATTCAGTGCAACACGCACCCTCTCCTTTGGACGTGGCACGGTGGGTGCAGAGGGGGGGAGATGCCTGGTGGGATCTGAGTCACACATCCAGGAATTCTTTGCATGGTTAGAATCTGGAGAGGGTGGCTGGGAGCTGTGTGTACATCACTGTTTGTGGATGCAGCCACGCATGTGCTCCGTTCATGTCAGGGCAGCTTCACCTGCAGCAGGTTCCAGTATGGCCTTGGTTTATCAGCCTGGAATGTGGGCACGGAGCTCAGAATCACAGAATGGTTTGGGTTTAAAGGGATTTTCAAGATCCCCACCCCCCTGCCACGGGCAGGGACACCTTCCACTATCCCAGCTTGCTCCAAGCCCCGTCCAGCCTGGCCTTGGACACTTCCAGGGATCCAGGGGCAGCCACAGCTTCTCTGGGCACCCTGTGCCAGGGCCTCACCACACCCACACGAAAGAATTTCTCCCAAATATCCCATCTAAATCTACTCTCATCCAGTTTAAAGCCGTTCCAAAGTGCTCCCTACCCTGGGAGGGTGGTTGCAAAAGTCAGGCAGCTGCTATCCAGATTCTTATTAGTACATTAATGACATTTTCTTGCAACAGACAAATTTATTCCTCTGGCCTGACCAAAGGGGCATTTATATGGTTTTCAGGGGAGAAAAAAAACCCAACCAAACGAGCGAACAAAAAGCTAAATTTTGCACTTGCAAAAAAATAATTTTAAATAGTGGGATACTGAAGAAGCCAAGAAAATTGTCTGCAATATTTTTCGGGGAATTAGATGCTTTCAGAAAGGTCAGGAAGGAAACCAAGTGGTTGACCCCTCCTCTTGCCAGCTGGATGCTGAGTAGTTTCCACTGCTGATGGCTCTTTCTTTGGAAAGACTTGAAAAAAAGCTGCTACGGGTCAGGCTCGTGGCGAGGAGGGTGATAAATGTCTGATTTTTATCAGGCTGATACAAATGTTTGGATTTGGAGAGGCAGCTGGAGTTCACGGTCCTTTGTGCCTGTAGTTTTCAAGTGCCTCCCTCGCCCCTCGCAGGTATTTCAGTTACAGGAATAAATAAACAGGGAGCCAAGTGTGAACTGTACCTGCATGACCAGGACATCACCGCTCCCTCCTCCTCATCCTGCCCAGCTCCTGATGCCCGGGAGGGAACACCAAGAACTCCTAAATCTGTCCCTGTAATGGATCGGGGTGTTTCTGCCACGCAAAAGCGTTTTTTATTTCCCCTCCTCTAAACAAGTTTTGTTTTCCTTCCTCATTTTTCGCCTCTCTCCCCTCTGTTCTTGCAGTCTAACGCTGCTTTTCCTCCTCCTGCCACATCGGCCCCGCTGCCGGGCAAAGGGGAACGGGAACCAAGCAAAACCATCTCTTCACGGTATTATTTGCAGGGTTTCCTGCAAAAAGGGATTAAGGGATGATGCTCAGCACGGGATTTACAGACCCCCTGCCCTGAAATCAGGGGAGAGCTGCTGGTCCCTCTGCAGCGGCGAGGGCTGAGCCGTGCCCGGGGTGCGGGATCCAGGCAGGGCAGGGAACATCGTGTGCCCCAGAGCTCCCCCTCCTTTCACCCACCAGTGCAGACACGTGTTCTCCAAGCCGTGCAATTTTTCAGCCTGTTGCACCCTCAAATTGCACCTGATGTGCTCATGAAACTCCTTCCTCTGCTGGCTGTAAGAAATTCCGATCATTGCTGACAACAGCCGGGCACTGGGACACTGCTGGAGCAAGACCTGGGCTGCCACACGCCTGCCTGTGGGTGCAGCTTTGCCTAAAAACAGCCACGAGCAGAGAAAAGGGGGAAATTCGCCGGGGTTCAGCTTCTGACATTGAGAAACCAGGGCTGAGCTGCAGAGGGGAAAATCCCCACCGAGGCACAGGGCATTGCTCACCCCGCGGTATCAGCCCCAGTCAAACACTGCACCCAGGGCTGACCTCGCTTTCCTGGCAGCCCAGGGGCACGAAGAGCCAGGAAGGGGGTGCAGAAATGCAGAATTTAGCCTTATTCATCTGATTCTAGTTTGGGGATCTGCTGCTTTTGCTCAGCCCTCTGCACTGACCTCCATGTGTGTGTTGTCACTGTCACACTCAGAACCATGCAGGAATTCTTTCAAGGGCAGTAAATTCCTCCTGAAGTCAACACTCTGCAAAGTTGTTTGTTTGTTTGTGTTTTGGTTTAGGGCAAATTTGGGAGGAAACCTCCAAATGGGGGTTCCTCTGGAGAGTAAAACTTAAATGGCTTCTCTATTCAGTCGGTCCGGGAAAAGAACTTCTTCGGAGAAAAGTGGAAAAAACTATTTATTTAACAAACAAACTGCCTACAAGCATAAGGAATGAATAATATGAAACAATAAAACTTGTTTGTTTAATTTCTTTTAATTTATAACTCTTCAGGCAGGAGGACAAACCTTATTTCTTTTGAGTGGTTGGATTTGTGCCCTAACTAGAGGTCTTTGGTCATAATTGGCTGAGTTAAAGAGTAGCAGGAAAGGAAATGGGAGAGTTGTAAATGCAATGCCTGGCTTTGATGAATATGAGGAAGAAGGAAGGATGAAAGCCTGGATTCAACCAAATTAAAAGCAAAACCATTCAAGCTTTCCTCCACTGTCCTCAGAGAAGTGACAAACTCCAAATGTGTCTTGGATGGTCCTTGGGACCACCCAGTAAATCTTAAGACCAAAAATGGGGAGGTGTACAATGGGTGTCCATTAGCCAGGATTGATGACCCCAAAGGAGCCTCCCAGACAGAGGTTCATATTTAAGAAAGGAGGTTTATTTCTAATTTTTTAAAAATAATTATATTCTGTAATTCTCAAAAAAATTTATAGAATTTGGAGGTAACATTCTGAAGCTGCAAACATCCATTAAAGCAGGGACATTTCTCAAACGTGGCAGGTCTGCTCAGAAACGGGTCCAGGAGGATTGAGCAATGTCCTGTGAAAGTTCCTGACCTTGCAAGATTAGTGCAAAACAAAACTCACCCCGTAAATGGGCTAAATCATAAACATAATTGACTCCATAGGCTGCAGAGAAGGTAGATTTAGGGTAGATATTATGAAGAAATTCTTTACTGTGAGGGTGGTGAGGCCCTGGCACAGGTTACCCAAAGAAGTTGTGGCTGCCCCATCCCTGGAAGTGTCCAAGGTTGGACAGAGCTTGAAGCAACCTATTTTTGTGGAAAGTGTCCCTGCCCATGGCAAGGGTTGGAACTGGATGATCTTAAAGGTCACTTCCAACCCAGCCCATTCTGTGAGTCTATGAAACACGGGTTTCTAAAATTAGTTAGAGGGTAATTAAATGGCAAGAGTTTGGGATATTCCAGTCTCAGGAATTGAATACTGGTTCTCCTTGAAGTAAAACCTGCCTGCAGAAGTTCAGTCCCAACAGCAAGGGTCAAAGGGTGCAGTAAGAGAGCCACAATTCAGGTTTTGGCATTGTCAGAGCTTCTGAAAAGACAATATTCACATTAGCCTGACACTGGGTTGAGCCTTCTACTCCCAGGTACTTTTAGTTACGTGAAAGAAACATTTCCCTGTTTGCTCTGTTATTTTAAGGTGTGAAATTCCCTACTGAAAACCCTGGGATTGCTTTAGGGTGTAAATCCACAGGATGTTGAACTTGACTTTAGGTTACCTCATCCCTAATCAAGAGGCCACAACCACCTGCGACAAGGCACTGATCCAGCAGAAAAATCCTGCTGCTCTGGGAGAAAAGTGTGTTTACAAGGCTGCTCTGTCCCAGCTGCCAGATGAGATATTCCCTGTCCTGCTGCTGCCAGCAGAACTTGGCATGTGTTACCACAGTGCCTTCTCCGGGAAAACCAGCAGAATTACAGCCATTTGCTCACACCTGAACCAGAGCTAATTTAGGATTTTCATAGTTTAACCCCCAACCTCACTCACTCACTCCCCCTCAGTGAGATGGGGGAGAGAACTGGAGGGTAAAAGTGAGGAAACTCATGGGCTGAGGCACACACAGTTTAATGGGTAAAGCAAAAGCCACATGCACAAGCAAAGCAAAACCAGGAATTCATTCCCCACTTCCCACAGGTGTCCAGTGATCCCCAGGAATCCATCACATGTAATGGTGGTTTGGTAAGGCAAACACCATCACCCCGAATGTCCACCCTTTCCTAAACAAGATAAAATGTGTTACAGGATATTTTTGGTGAGTTTGGGGTCAGCTGTCCTTGCTCTGTCCCCTCCAAACTCCTTGTGCGCCCCCCCAGCCTCTTCACTGGTGGGGTGAGAAGCACAAAAGCCTTGACAATGTAAGCCCTGCTCAGCAAAACCAAAAACATCTCTATATTATCAGCTCTGTTTTGGTCACAGGTCAGAACACACAGCCCCAGAGCAGCTACTCTGAAGAAAATCAACCTGTCCCGGCCCAAACCAGCACAGTGCTGCAAAGCAGTGCAGCCTTTTGGAGATCTGATGGGAAGAACAAAGAATTCCAGCCCTCCTGTATGCACAGATTGTTATAGGATTTGTTTTCATGGAAGTGTGCAATGGCTGAAGTCGATTGTGTTCAAGAAGAACTTAATTCCCAGCCCGGTGATGAACCTGGGATGCAGCTCTCCAGGTCTCCTGCCTGCAGGGGCTCAGTGCAGGATGTGAAAACCCCCCCATGGATGAAGATTTTGTTCAGCCCGTTTAAGGTGGAGGAAGATCACCCTCCGGAAATCACAGCCTGTCATTATCCCATGGACTTTGCCATTGAACTGTTTCCTAACTTCTCATTACCACCCACCTTTCATTAAGAGCCTGGATCGTTATCTCATCATTGCAGGTTATTAAATCAAACAATGGCAAAGGCTGTGGCCTTTCTGGGGCTGACTCACCTCATTATGTAACAAGCCCGGGCCAGTGACAACCTCAGCATCGTCATGGTGACAGAAAAGCGTCTAAAATGTTGTAGGCAATGATGTGGTGAAGCCAGATACCCCAGAGATGCTGAGGAATCTCTTCAAAGTAATGCAAAGAACCTAAAACACAAAGCTCTGGGGGAGAACATGTGGTGGTTTGTATTTCTGGTGATCAAGGAGGATGTGCTTGTAGGCAGCAGCGGGCAGCAGATTAATCACAGCCGAGGAGAAAGGGTATTTTTTTTATCTCAGGTCCCAACCCCCGCTGATAATCAGTTTGGCTCCTGGTACAGGGGCTTTTGAAGCAGCATCCCAGAAGGATCTGCAGTGTCTGGGAGGCTCAGATGGAAAGGTTCCCCTGAGGGATGTTGAGCAGGGAGGAGGCGTTGAAGCTCTCAGCTTCTGCTGTTCTGCCTCCATCCACAGCAAAGCTGTGGGTAGAGTTTGGGAAGGATTTATGTAATTTTGGGGTGTCTACAAGGAACTGGTCACCTCTGGCCACTTCTACCACCTGTGGAGAGAAATGGGCACTCACTTGCACAGAGAGCAATTCAGCTGCCCTGCTGTGGGTACTGACTGCAAACCAGGATGAGATGTGTCCTGGAGGATTTGTGTCCTGTGAGCACAGAGGGAACCTTGGAGCTATGCCTAAAACCATTCCATGCACATCTCAGTGCCCTCCAGCATGAGGTGACCCAAAACACAAGTCCTTGTCCAATGCAGGGTCCCATGCAGGGAGGCCGAGCAGAGCTTTGGTGAGGAGCTGCATTTCAAAATCGTGTACGTGCCGAGCATCTTCCCACCCACACCTCACCTCAGTGAGCACGTCTGCCCCATGGTCAACCTGCTCATCCCTGCTGCCTCACAGGGCTGGCATCATCCAGACAGTGGTTGCCCAAGAGTGGCCCACACACTTCAGCCCTGGTTCTTCTTGAGAAGAACCACTTCTGGGACCAGCACCACTCCTGGGGCTGAGCTGTTCCCTGGATCAGCCTCCCCAAGGGCTCTCCTCTCCATTCAGCTGGTGAAAACCACAAGGAATGCAGAGATGAGGTCTAGGTGTCCCACTTTTCCAGAGTGTTGCCATGTGCTTTTAAACTCAAGACCTGCAGGCACTGCTTTTAGGAGCTCTGTGAAAGACAAGTAACAGGGCAAGTGTGTGGTCAACAAGCTGAAATTTAGAATAGCAAGGTCCAGTTTTGTTTCCATAGCTTTTGCTGGAGCTCCTTACAGTCAAAACCTCTCTGAGGGAACATCCAGTTTCCTGTCACCTCTCCTAACCAAGTTTTGGACCCAAATCACTGGAATAAGATCACACAGATTGCTGGAATGCAGAAATTAAATAACCAAATTTCCTTATCATGGTTTTCTTAAAATTCTTCCACTTACAGAGCAATTATTTTAATGCACTTAAGTCCAAGCAGATGATTTTCATTTGTGTATTTCATTTACTTTTTTCTATGCCATGGAGACCTGGCTAGGAAAGAAAAAAAAACAAAGGCTAAAATTGTTTTAAAACATCTACAGAATTTGTTTCTTCTTTCCCTGATATTTTCCAATCAGACATGAAAAATATTAATGAAAAATTTCTCTGGAATTTTGGGGCAAGCTGAAACAATATGGGGAGCTTGCTGCCAACATATTTTCTCAAATGCATTTATATTTTCCAACCCGCAACGACAAGCTGTTAACAGCTCCTTGGGTAGAGAAAAAAAAAGGAAAAAAAAAAAAGGAAAACTGAGCTCAATGTTTAGATTTCTGCCTGGAGTTTAGCAGGGAGTAGCAAAGCAGCATCTGTGTGCCTGGCAGGGGTCACAAGGAAAGATGCTGTACTTCAAAGCATTTGGGAGGGCCTCAGTTTTTTTCCCAAAAAAATGCTGTTACTTGAGCTGAGAGACAGAGCCAGGAGGGCATGGCACAGGTGGAAGCACATCCTGGCCATTGGTTATCACTCATCCTCACTGAATAGATGGAGATGGGGGAAAAACACTTTTATTATGTCTGCTTCAGCATTTCCAGCAACACCACTGGTTAAGGAATCACAGAATGGTTTGGGTTGGAAGGGATATAAAAGATCATCCAGGTTCCAACCCCCTGCATGGGCAGGGACACCCTCCACTATCCCAGGGTGCTCCAACCCTGTCCAACCTGGCTTTGGATGCTTCCAAGGATGGAGCAGCCACAGCTTCTCCGGGCAAGCTGTTCCAGCACAAACTCTGTGCCACAAATAGGACACCTCTCAAACCAAACAAATGACCCCAGGAGAGGAGCTCACCCCACGTGTCCATCCCTCTGTGCCTCCCTGCACAGCTCTGATGGGTTCGTGCTCCCCGCATGTCCCTGGGCTGCTGTCCCTGTCCCTGTCCCTGTCCCTGCCTGCAGTGACAGCACAGCCGCAGCCAGGGTTTCACATTTCCCAACCCAGCTGTTTACCCAGGGCTCAGCCTGAAGGAAAACAACTGCTAGACAGTCAACAAGAGATCTGAGGGCCACCCGACTCCCGGGCAAGCTTTCCTGCCAACTTCCCTATAAAGAGGGAGAGCCAGGCTCGGGCTCAAGGCATGACCTTCCTTCAGTTCATGTTGTTATTCCCCAGGCTGGAACAGCCCCAGGCACTTGACTGATGAGCACCTTTCACCCACTGCCGGGTGAAGATGCTTGTGATGCCTCAGGGGTTCTGTGGATGGTCACTAAGGCAGTGGGAGATACAGTTTGTACCCATGGAGCAGAGCCCAGAGCAATTCCCAAACCTGCCAGCTATGCAAAAGCAAGGCCTTTCTGCAGCCGTGGCTAAGGGGGATCCCACCAGGATGGGTTTGGGATGAAAATGGGGTAGCCAGAGGGTCACAGGAGCTGTAGGATCTGCAGGACATGCTCAGAGCATGGATGTGCTGTGCCCCTCCCTGTCCTACCCTAAAACACTGCTGCTCATTCCAGACCTGACCAGCTGAACATCCCTGAAAACCCATCTCATGCAGGCTCAAACCCATCTCAAAGACTGAGCAAGCACAGCTCCCCTGCACACGTGCAGGAGCACACACAGCTACCCCAGTCCCTGGCAGTGCCTTGGGATGCTACTCAAAAATCTGGTCCTCTTGCATTCAGGCAGAGCCAGTCATCGATGACAGGGGTGAGGAAAGCTCAGCACTGGCACTCTCCAGCCTCATCCCACGCTGCCTTGTCCCATCTTGCCGTTACCTGCCAGGCCACCCAACCCCGTGGCTGCCAGCACGGTGTGACAGCACAACCCAAGCCAGGCTGGCAAAGGTAACCCCAGGTCGTGCAGAATTTGGGCTAGGAAAGTCACATCCATGAAAAGAACGCTTACCACCCTTCATCCCTCTTCCACCTAATTGCTGCTGTTGCAACAGCCCTACATGATTTAATGGTTTATTGCGTTGTTCTTCTATTTATGGTGTAAATGTTTTGGACGTGATCAGTTTCTCAGCAGCTCAGCTGCGCCCAAAAATTATTAAGAGGAGAAAAAAAAAAGAAAGGAGAAACAGGGCAGTAACCAGAGGTGATTTAAGGTTTAAGGGAAACAAAGGCTTTGCTGACTGTGTTACCCCGTGCACATGATCTTCACAGCTGGCAGGAAGTGGAAATCCATTCCCTGCCTTTGGCAAAGCCACCTCAGAGAAAAAAAATAAACACAAAAATCAGTGCTGGCAGGTGCCTCTTCTGTCTCAACTCATCCCCAAAAATTATTAAGAGGAGGGAAAAAAAAAAAAAGAAAGGCGAAACAGGGCAGTAACCAGAGGTGATTTAAGGTTTAAGGGAAACAAAGGCTTTGCTGACTGTGTTCCCCCGTGCACATGATCTTCACAGCTGGCAGGAAGTGGAAATCCATTCCCTGCCTTTGGCAAAGCCACCTCAGAGAAAAAAAATAAACACAAAAATCAGTGCTGGCAGGTGCCTCTTCTGTCTCAACTCATCCTGCTCAGCTTGGTTCAGCAACATGGAGATTTTGGTGTTGAAGCTACTTCTGAGTCCCTCTTCCCACCCCAGAGCATTGTCCTCAGCCATGAATGAGACCCAGCCCTCCAGCTGGGAAATGGATACAGACTGGAAAATAAACCAAAACCCTATCATTTGTTTTGCTTTTTTATTATTGTATATACTGCTTATTCTATAAATTTGTTTTTCCTTATTTTTCTCTGAATGGGAATGTTGTTTTGTGAGCATGGATCCAAACCTGGAGCACCTGGTGTTGGCATAAAGCCATCCCACATTCCTTTTGTGGAAGGGCTTTGTCGGGTTGCCTAAGCCCAAATCACAGCCTCAGCTATGTCCTACTGTTCCTGTGAGAAAGTCCTTGCTAATAAGGAGGATTTCTAAGAAAGTCACTGAGAAGGAAAAAAAAAAACCAAAACAAGTCAAATTCTCAAATTTCTGCTCCAGCCATGTTAGAGTCTCCTATTGGCATTAAGGTGGGGTGTTTGCCTGGGTCACACCTGGCATTAAGGCAAGAGTTTCCTCCAAATAAATTTAGATTGGTGTCTGAGGAGCCTTTANGCAATGAAGTCATATTCCCCCAGTTTGCTCCTCCCAATTCACTTTTGTTAGACTTTTCAAGGCAGTGGGATGCCCTTGGACCTCAGGCCCAGAGGAATTGTCTGCCCAAAATATGAAGGCAGTTAACCAACACTTTAGATGGAGCTCAGAGTTATGCACTAATTCAGCCTAAGATTTGAAAAAAAAACATAAAAGCTAAGAGCCTAAGGCACCAGTACCTCTGGAATAAAAACACACCCCTGATACCAGCGGGTTATTCCTGTTGTTTACCAGCCTCAGCTGCTCTCGGGGCTTCCTGGAAGGAGCTGCAAAGCGCACTTTGCACGGTTCTCGCACGCTCCTTTCGCGTGTCCCGGGAGGAGGCGCGGCCGCCGCAGCGGAGCCCGCAGCGCTCCCTGCCCGTGTCCACGCGAACGGGACGTGCGGCTCCCCCGGGGCTGGCCCCTCATGCCAGCAGGCCAATAAAATCATAAATAAAACTGGTAAACAAGTTCACCCCGCTGCCCCGGGAAAGGTTTTCCCCGCGTCGGCTCGGATAAACAAGCTCCAGAGGCGGCGGGGAGGGGAATGAATCAGGCGGGGTGAAGGGATGCAGCTGGTTCGTGCCAGCCCTGCCCGAAGAGAGCCCAAAGCGGGGCCGGGACTGCACAAGGACACGGCAATTCCTCCTTTTCTCCGTGGATTTACCATCACCTTCCCCAGCAGCGTCGTTTCTCCCCAAACCATTCCACAAGGAGACACTGGTCTGGCTCAGCTTGCCCCCTCTGTCCCCAGAGAATATTTTTCAAGGCTGAGCAAAGCTTTCCTTGATTTCCAACCCAAACCAACATCTCTCCGGGTGGAAATCGAACTTTTCCTTGATTTCCAACCCAAATCAACATCTCTCCCCTGCTCCTGCCCACAGGGGCTGATTTGGAAGCTCTGCACTGCGCTGCAA
Source organism: Pycnonotus jocosus (assembly GCA_013400435.1). Lineage (NCBI taxonomy): Eukaryota > Metazoa > Chordata > Aves > Passeriformes > Pycnonotidae > Pycnonotus > Pycnonotus jocosus. The sequence continues at coordinate 13,932 of VWYP01005934.1, read as the reverse complement.
TGAAGTTTTCATTAGTAATACCCCCCAAAATGTACCTAGAGAGTGAACACACCTCAGGATGCTCCAGCACAGCCAGGATTGGTGCAGAGAGAGCTGGATCCGTGGATAAGAGCAGCTAAAACCACCGTCAGTGCACCTCCAGCTCATCCCTGCANTCCAACCCAAATCAACATCTCTCCTGTTGGAAATCGAACCTTTCCTTGATTTCCAACCCAAATCAACATCTCTCCCCTGCTCCTGCCCACAGGGGCTGATTTGGAAGCTCTGCACTGCGCTGCAATGAAGTTTTCATTAGTAATACCCCCCAAAATGTACCTAGAGAGTGAACACACCTCAGGATGCTCCAGCACAGCCAGGATTGGTGCAGAGAGAGCTGGATCCGTGGATAAGAGCAGCTAAAACCACCGTCAGTGCACCTCCAGCTCATCCCTGCACCCTACTGTGCCTCAGTTTCCCCTGCCTCAACTGGTAAAGCTGGAAATGATCCAACACGGAGTAAAGGACTGGGGAGAGGGGGAACAAAAAGGTCTCAGCAGTCAATTCTGAACAAACAGCATGAAGTCCCAGAAGAAATAATAATAATAATAATAATAATAATAATGCTGTGAAACCAAAAGGAAAGACGAATTCCATGAAGTTTTAGCAAGAGGGTAGCATACAAAATGCAGGAGGTTGGGTTTTCTGGACTGGATGGTGCTGGTTGATCAGCACCAAGGAAGGGCACATCTCACTCCAGGCCCTGTGCTTTTGGGAAGAGGTTTAATCTGGGATGACACAGGGTGGGCAATACCAAGGAGTATAAGGGAGAGCACAAAATGAGAACGATTTTATTCTCCAGGAAGGAGAAAACTGGGGAATAGCTTTTGGCCTGGAACAGGATGCTATGGAGAAGATAATAGCTGTTATTTAGAATGTTTAAGGTTTATAAGAATATTTAAGGTTTATACAAGATATGCTGCCCCAGTGGAATCCTAATAAATGGAATCATAATACCCCTTGCCAGGACAAGGAATCCTCCAGGGGAAAACACAAAGGAGACCTAAATCTGCTTGTGTGGATTTGATCTTGAGTCCCAACTGTGGCCTGTCCCCCATCCTTTTATTTTTTTTTTCCCCAACCTTAAAATGTATTTATGATGGGGAAAAGACTCAGGTGCCCTGCAGAGATGTGTGTGCCTGCACGCACGCACCAGAAAAACAGGGATCACACCTTGCTGCCTGCTGGTTTTGAAATCCTCCCACGTCCCTCCATGAAAAAAAAAACCAACAAAAAAACCAAAACAAACCCCTCTGGTCATCTGATTTACAGCCTTTGGAGCCCTTTTGTGCCGAGATCAATTTCTCCATCACAGAGGGTGTTTCAGGGCAAGGTTCGGTGGGGCAGCACAGGCTCCCAGTGGCACAAGGATGGTGGGATGCCAGGTGGAAAAGGGGCTGGGGGGGTGTTGGTGGTGGGATCTGACACTGGGGTGAAGCCCAAGCCCAATCTGAGCTGCTTTCCTGTGTGACATAGCCAATGAGCTTGGTTTCAGCTGCTGGCTGAAATACAGCAATGGAGAGTCCTTCTCCATCCCTGCCAGGAGGGAGGCAGGACACCAAAAGAAAGGGTTTTTCCAGCATCCTGAGTTGCTTGGTGGGATGCTGGCCCTGGCAGGGAGGTTATAGCTGTGTGTACCTGCTCCCAGATTAGGACATGAGGACATACCTTCACTATTGTTATGTGGTTTAATTCCCAGACTCAGGAAGTCTGTGAGGTGCTAACAACCCAGATCTCTCCTCACCAGCTGGTTTCTCTGGTTTCTGTGGAGTGATCAGAATGCAGAGCAGGTCCCAAAAACCCCACTGGACCTCTCAGAGCTGCACACCCTTTAGAAGCCTCCTACAGGATTTTCTAGTGGAGGTTCCACCTGCAGCGGGTGGCAGCCAAGGTTGTCCCATCTGGCCACCACAGCCTGGCATGTGCCCCCCTGCACCAGCACCACCACACGTGGTGGACTCTGCTGCCTGCTTGTGCATGACCCAGTGAGCAATAATGGGAACAAAACTGGGCATGGTGACCCTGAAATCCATTTTAAACCCCTCATAAATGCTAAAGAATGTGTGAAGGCTGAGAAGCAGAGGAAAGGTTGTGCTCACTGAGAGCTTTCTTGGAAGTGCAGGGAGGTGTTGGAGGGGTGTGATGGGGGGACAAACACCTGCTCCTTTGGGCCCTTTGGCTCAAGAGGCTGCTGAGGTGAAAGGGGGTGAAATGAATCCAAGAGCCAGAATGAAAATACCACAGCGAGAAACACAAGCCAGGGGACAAGGCAGGAGGGGAGGGGATTTCCAGCCTTCCAGGAAAGGTGTTCAGTGAAAACAAGGTGATGGTTTGACTCAGGCACGAGACAGTGAGTCAGGAGAGCCAGGGCCTGTTCTGCCACACATTTCCTCCCTGCCCTTTGAGCAGACACCCTCAAGCAGACACCCACGGTGTCACTGTCACCAGGACAGTCCTCATGAGGAGCTGCAGCAGGCAGGACCCCCCTCAAGCAGCTCCTGACTCCTCCTCACGTGGCTTCTCTGCATCCTTCAGTGCTTAAAAATCCTGTCCAGTGTCTCTGACAGGAAATGCTGGATAAAAACTTTTCCAGGGCTGCCAGGAAGACACGACATCGAGGAGCGATGGGTGACGTGACCAGCAAAGGCAGCAGCATGTGGGTCTGCAGGGCATTCCCAGCAATCCAGAAAGCCTCCCAAAGTGACAAGATTATCCCTTCCAATACCTAAAAAAAGCTGCAGAGAGGCAGTTCTCCACCTTTAGCTGTAACCACGCTGCAAAAGCAGAGTTTCCCATCAGGGAGTGTTATAATCTGAGTCACTGCAGGAGCTGGGACAGCAAGGAAGTTCTTGGTGGCAGCAGGGACAGACAGCAGAAATAGCAATGCTGGGATGTGGCACAGCCCTGCCCTTTCCCTTCATGCTCACAGGCAAAAGGCTCCTCTGCTCCTGCTAAAAGGAGCCTCCTTGATCTCAGCAAGCAGAAATGAGACCAGGGGATGTTGTAACTCCTGCTAACAGAATGTACAAAGCAGTGAGAGCAGCAGGAGAGTGAGGGATTCTGCCCCTCCCCTCCACTCTCATGAGACCCCACCTGGAGCACCGTGTCCAGCTCAGGGTCTCAAATACAGGAAGGATGTGGAGCTGTTGGAGCAAGTCCAGAAGAGGCCATGAAGATGCTCCAGGGGCTGGGGAACCTTTGTTATGGAGACAGGCTGAGACAGCTGGGGCTGTTCAGCCTGAAAAAGGCTTGTGGGAGATCCTAGAGCCCCTTCCAGTGCCTAAAAGGAACTTATAAGAAAGATGGGTGTCATTGTTGAGGCTGCCATGACACACAGAGAGACACAGTAAAAGTTCAGAAGGCTCAGAAGGCCCTTTATTATTGCTGCATGCTGTCTTTTATACAGTTTTTACAAACCTCGAAGGCAACTTCTAAGTGGTTAATAGCTTTCTTGTTAATTATTCTATTGGTTAGTAAAAGGTATTTTACTTGTCCATCAAATCTATCTGTTCTCAGATTGTTTACATATTTTTTTTACTGATTCTCATGGGACAAATCCCTTGTTATTACAGGTGCATTTCTTTTTCGTCATCAGAATAGACTGTTGTGTTAAAGGAACTTCTCATTCTCAAAACAGCTTCATATGGGAACTTACAGATTATTTGTTAGCTGCACTTATAATAAATGACAGGCTAGCTTTTTACCCTATTCCTATAGATGGGGACAGATTTTTTAGCAGGGTCTGTTGCAATAGGAGAAGGGGTCATGGTTTCAAAATGAAGGAGGTTGATTTATATTAGATATAAGGAAGAAATTTTTTATTATGAGGGTGGTGAGACCCTGGCACAGGTTGCCCAGGGAGGTGGTGGATGCCCTATCCCTGGAAGTGTTCAAGATGAGGCTGGAGTCACTTTAAGTAACCCCATCGAGTACAAGATGTCCTTGCCCCATCAGAGGGTTTGGAACTAGGTGATCTTTTACATCCTTTCCCACCCAAACTGTTCTGTGCCTCTATCATCATGTGTTCAGTCTCTGCTCACTGGCTTTCAGGCTTATCTCCAGCTCCTTTCCCAGCCAGCAGCACCGGGATTTCATTTGTCCTTTGACAGGTGACAAATGTCCTGCTTGCTGGCAGTGCCCTGCCTGCTTATCACCCAGCCTCCCTCGTGTCAGCTGCAGTAATTAAATCGTATTTTTTCAGGAAGGGCACTTTAGGTGAAAGCTCCCAACACCTCCTGCCAGCAGGGCTGCAGCCACAGACAGGCCTTTGCCAGGGTAATGGCACTGCCTGGGGATCAGGGCTCTCTCCAGTGCTCCCAGCTGATGCAGCAATGATGGAAGAAATTAATTTCTGTCCTAAGCTCCTTCCTCCTGGCTGTCCTTGAGCATCCCTGCTAGAAACACCTTTCTTTAATATCTGCAACTGCCAAATGCCTTGAGGTTGGCTAAATGGCAGCTGTTACACAGCCATGAAGGGCAGATCCTGTGGCAATGCTACTGGCTATGATGCCCAAGGAGAATGGAGGCAGAACAGAGCCAAGGGAACCAGGATTTCAAACAGACTTCTCAGGGAGACACAGGAAAGTGATGCCAAAGCTGCAAGCAGTGAGAAACCAGCCAAGACAGGGGTGGAGTTTGCATTTTCTGCCACAGGATGCTCCATTTCCACACACAGGGGTGTGCAAAGACAGCTGAGAGCCTCCAAAATGCTCATCCCAAAGTGTCCTTGTGCCCCAAGCTACTGAGGGTCACAGAGCAGCAGCCCTTGAGCAGAGCCTCCTCTTTGCACCCTGGATCAGGGTGGCTGTGAGCAAGCCCTGAGGCGAGATGCTGTTCCCAAAAGGCTCCCAAGGAAAGGTTCAGCCTCCTTGCCAAGCTGCCTGGAGTCCCCACATTCCTCTGGGAGGGTCAGGAACACAGCCAGATTCCAGCCCAGCTGAAGCCACCACCTTGAGCAAGGATTTTTATGCACCAAGTTGAACCAGAAGGAAAATATCTTCATGCCCAGCTCTCCTGCCAACTTAGGATGTTCACAGGTTGCTGTGGGCAGCTTTGGAAGGGCAGCCACAAGGCCATGCTCTCCACAACCCTCCTGCCTGGTGGCTTATGGATGTGTCCCTGGGGAGCCCAGGCAGCCCAGCAGCAGCCACTGAGCAGTGCTCCAGGCAGGGCTGGTGATGTGGGGTCCCACCAGCCCAGCGGGATGCTCTGAGCTCAGGTTAAAGGCTGCAGCCAGGTCGCTGCACTGCTAAGCCACCACTAAACCACGTCCCCAAGAGCCACATCTGCATGTCCTAAATCCCTCCAGGGACGCTGACTCCACCGCTCCCCCAGGCACCGCTTTTCCAGTGCTTGACAACTCTTGTGGCGACAAAACCATTCCTAAAATACACAGTCAGTGGACAAAACCCATCCACAGCGGCCTCTCTGCCACCCTGGGCTGTCTGGAGCCGCAGGCTGATGCACGGAGCTGCTGAGAGCTGTTCTGGCATTTCAAGGTTGACCTCTAGAGGAAGTTTGCAGGCACACGAGCTACGGCTGCGGCGGTGACACAAGGGCTGCAGGACAGAAGCGCCGAGGGTTTGCAGGTCAGCTGTGCCCCGGGGGTCTGGCAGCGGTGACAAGCACAGCCCGGTGTCCCAACAACCGGGTCCTCCCCAGTTTAGGTGTGCTGGGGTAGGACCGCACATGGAAAAGCATCAATTGCCGCAAATCCACCGCGTGTTCCCGAGTGCTGCCCGTCATTTCTACCCCTGCCAAGGCTGCAGGAGGGCCACGGGAGCTGCCCTCCAACATGGGAAGCTCCCCCGGTCTCCCCCTGCTCCCCTTTAAAAGCTCAGCCCTTTTAAAGCTTCACACGCTCTGCTTTCCTCCCACCGCCCACCTCCAGCATCTCTCCCTCTGCTCCAAATTAATCCGTTTATCACCTAAAATTAAATGGAGCCCTGCAGTCTGCTGCGCTGTCAGGATGCGAGGGTGTGAGCCACATCACGCTGCGCTGAGCCTTAAAAGGCAGCAGAAACCTCGGTGCCTGAGATGCGGGAACATCACTGCGGGCACTGCCTCATCCCCAGAGGGTGACATCCTCCCCAGAGCGGGCAGAGGGGAGAAAAAACAAACCCAGCCCTCTCCCCGCCGATTTCATTCCCTCCCTGATGCCAATCCCTGCCGTGCCAGTGTGTGCCAGTGTGTGCCACCTCTGTCCCTGCCCCAGCACCTGGAGGTGTGCGGTGCTGAGCTGCACCCTCTGCCCGTGTCCTTGCACATCCCGACCTCACCCTGCCTCCCCTGGCTTTTTTTTTTTTTTTTTGCCTGATGAGACTTTTCCCCTTCCTTTTCTCCACCCAGTAGAGCTGCTGGGAAAAGGGACCACCACAAGCATCCCACTCTGTGTCCCACCGTGCCTGCACTTCCCTCCCGAAAGAGGAGGAGGTGACATTTAAGCATCCCGGAGGGGATGGAAAACTCACCCACAGGAGCACCCATCAGGGTTTAGGTCCCACATTGGGTGCTATTGCCCACCCTGCCAAGCCAGGGGGTGGCAAGTGGAGATTTCTGTGGAAAAGTGATGGTTTGGGGTGCAGATCTGAGGGCACCACGCCACGGAAGGGGCTTGCCCAGGTGAGGGTCGTTTCCCTGCCCAGGTTCTCCTTCCAGCCCCTCAGCGCGGCACCTCCCAAGGACACCAATGCGCGCAGGTTCCCAGTTCTCACCGCACCATCCCAGCAGCACCCCCTGCCCAGAAACATCCTGTGTTCATCCCTTGCACCAGCCAGAGCAGCTCATTCGCCTCGCCCGCGGACAGACGAAAAAAAAACCCAGGGAAGGCGGAGAGGGACAGTTTCCCTTTCCAGGCTGCACACAACACACACCCCCACCCCACACACAACCTCAGGAGTGTCCCCCATCCTTCCCCAAAGCCACAGCCCGATGCTTCCACCTTCCATCCCTGCAGGAGGCACCGCCAGGGGCACGGAGCCATCCCTGGATGCCCAGGTGGTCCTTGGGGGACATCCCGGGATGCTGCCCACCCATCCAGCCCTACCTTTGCGGAACGGCATGGAGCGGGAGGAGGCAGCGCTGCGCTCGGTCTCCGGGGTTCCGCGGGCTGGGACGCGTTCCCTTAGATACATATATAAAAATATGTATATTTTTTCTTCTGTATCTCTATTTCTTTCCTTCCTCCTCCTCCTCCTTCTTTCAGAAGGAAACGGACATATTTGGGCAAAGCCCGGCAGAAACCAGCGTCATTCCGAGGGTGGCACTGCAGAAAGGAGGAAGTTCTTGCAGTTTCAGAGCTTTTAACCCTTCGCTTCCTGGAGACGGCAGGGATGGGAGGGAGGTGACAGGAGCAGGACAGGGAACTAATTGCCTTGGAAAGGGGTGGAAGGTACTGGGAAAGGGGTTTTGAGTTGATTTCTGGTGTTCTTTTTCTTGGTAGAATCAGTATTGAACTGAGTGTAATGGATGTGGTTGTGATAATGGAATTTTGGTCTCCTGCATCACTTATGCAAATTTCTGAGCTCATCAGAGCACCGATTCCATTTTCTTCATGGTGGCACTGGGACAAACTGGGAAAACCCAGCTGCTTCAGAAACAAGGGGCTCAGAAACTCAGATCCCCTTGTTCAGCATCTCCTGGCCCTGCACAGGCAACTGGAAGATCAATTCCTGCTGTGCTGGATCCTGAGGATGAGCAAATACCCTTTGCCTGGCCTCACAGGGCTGGGATGAGCCNTTCCCTCTTGGAGTCGACAAGATTTTCCTGAAACCATCCCTGGGGTGCTCTAAAGCCTCCCCATCCATCTCCTGCAGGCTCCAGCCCCATCCAGACCACCTCGTTGCTCCAGGTGAGTGTTCTTCACCCTCCCCAGGGCAAAGTCTGCCAGGTTTGGCTTCACCCCCACTGGAGAAAGCTGTTTAGGCCAGTGGGTGAGGAGCACTCCAAAAAACCATCTCCCAGGCTGTTATGAGAGCTGTGGCTCCAGCAGGAATGGCAGGGACAGGGACACCAATGTCCTCCTACATGGCTTTGCTGCCTCTGTCCTGCTCAGGGAGTGTTGGCTGCTGCATGTGGAGATGTTCCTGAGCCCCATGTGAGGAGCAAAAGTGTTCAAGATTTGATGGCATGGGCTGCTGGGCTTCTTCCAGTGACTGGAACCAGTTACAGCAGCTGGTTTATGCCCTGCCCCTGGAAAACACAGCAGGGCAGGCTGGGGGTCTGCCCAAACAAATTGAGCAGGCAACCATTTCCTTGGGGGAAAATTATCCCAAAACAGAATTTCCCAGGGTGTTTAGTAGCCTTAAAGGGCCACAGGCTGGGAAAATTTAAGGCAGGTGAGCTGGACATCCGTGTACTGCTGCCAGAGAGCCCAGAAGGTAAAGGAGAATCCTCCTTCACTCTATGTGTCCCAGAACCGAGGTGGAAGGGAAGGATCCCAGCCATGCCCAGGGCAGCAGGACCCAGGAATTCTTCTGGTCCACCTCAGCTCTAACCCAGCCTTCTTCTTTGGCAAATGAGTGAAATTCCTTGGAGTGATGAGCTTTCAATTCTCTATAAACCCAGATTTTTACAGTTTTATTTCCCAGGATAAATGTGGGTTAGCAGTTCATCATCAGAAGAATATTTCCAGCACATGATTCCACGGCTTAGCAAAACAAACTTAATGCAATATACTCAGGGTTAGACCCAAAATGAGTGTCTTATCCTTGAAAATCCATGTTTGGATGCTCATGTCCAAGTTTGTTCATAACATCCTGCTCAGTGCCTACAGACCTTGGACGTGGCTTAACTCCTCAGATTTTTTTTTTCCAACACTGATCTTGCCTGGACAATGCCACTTCAGCTCTAAAACCTTCGCAGTAGAGCATCCCAGAATTTCATAGATGTGACCAGGATCTGTATTAGAGGATGATGGTTCAGGTCCCCATTAAGCTGCTTCTGTCACCTGCTCCTTGCCCTGGGATTTGCTCCACTTATTCTGTGCATTGACCTTGAGAAAGATCTCAGATGGGACCATCCTTGGTGTCCATACATCTGCTTTCCATTTTCCAGAGAATTCCAGAAACCATCTTCCAAGCTCCAGCCAAGGACATCACAGAGTCAGAGCATCATTCCCTATATCAGATATTATTGGGTTTCACCCACAGAAAGCACCTCAGGCATCTCAGTGGTGCCAGGCAGTTTAAATAAGCAGAGAAGACTTCAAACATAGTGTGGGGATTTCTGGTGTACAAGGATCTTCACCCTTACAGTTCAACAGCATTTCTGCCTGGCATCTAGAAAGAACAATTTACAAGTAAAAATAGTAATAACTAAAAAAACCCCCCAAACCTACTGAGAATCAAGCTGGTCCCAAAACAAGATTTAGATGAAACTAAACAAGCTCTGGTCTAGGATGGTGAAATCAGAGCATCTCTCCTCCTGAGAGAGCACAAATGCCAGGCTGCACAGCCAGAGAGGGTGGCAGTGGCTCAGCATCATTTGAGGTTTTCAGAACATGTTGAGCAAACATGGTGGGAAGGGTTTCAGCCAGCACTGATTGAGCCCCAGGGCTGAGGGATGGTCCAGAAAGCTTCCTGAGATCTTCCCAAGTCCTGGTTTCTGTGGGAGAGGCACTTGGAGCCTCAGTGGTTACTCTCTTTCCCAGCCCTGTCTGTAGGAAGGTGTCTCCAAAGGAAACAAAAGCATCATTTAATGGCTAATATGTTAGGGGGGTTTAGTTAGAACTGACCCAGCAAAGGATCCTTTTACCTGTCTCACAGGTTTAAAATCCATATTTCATAGAAACATGGAAAAGTTTGGATTGGAAATGATCTTAAAGACAATCTAGTTTCAAATCTCCTGCCATGGGCAGGGGCGCCTTCCACTATCCCAGAGTGCTCCAACCTGGCTTTGGACACTTCCAGGGATCCAGGGGCAGCTACAGCTTCTCTGGGCACTCTGTGCCAGGGGCCTCACCACCCTCATAGGGAAGAATTTTTTCCCTCAACTTCATCCTTAAGCTCAGAAAAACCTCTTTATCCAGGATGGAGATTTAATTTGCCTTCCCCACCTTGCACTGAATCCATCTGTGTGCACAACCAGGCTCTGCATCAAGGGCCACGGGGATGAAATGAGCACATCCCCAGCCAGGAAATCATTATTGAGCTGTTCTCCCTTTCCAGGTAGTGAGATAATGGGTGGGAGCAGAGTGAGAAAGGCATGGCAGTGCTTTCAGCCCGAGAAGCAATCACAGGGATCTCCTTCACTGCAAGGCTTGCACTCTACAAGCAAATAAGAATGCAAACAGCTCCTTTGAAATATTTATAACGTTTGGAATGACTTGCATGGCACAAACCCAAGGAAGATGAGGGTGCTGGGAATTGCTGATGCTGGATACACCAGAGGACTTGCTTACATGATTGATCTGCCTTGCAAAGTTCTGGTTTGTCCTTTTTATAAAATGTCTGAGTGCTCAGGCAGCCTCTCCTCCTCCTCCTCCCCTGGGTTACACATCTCCTGAAGGTCCTGCTCTCCCTGTCAGCATCAGACCCCTTTTCCCACTGCTCAGCTGTTCTCTGGCTGAGCTGCTGCTGTCACACCAAAGCCAATCTTCAAGGTCACACTGCAGTGACCAGGCACTGATCATTACACTTCTGCTTTCAGCCCATGCCCGTGTTTTCAAGGCCCTTGCTGATCCTCCCACCCTGCAGCAGCCAGACACTGGTACCCAGCTCCCTTTCTCACAGTGAGCTCTCCCCACGTGCTCATCACCAGCCTGGAGCTTCAGCCTTGCAAATTTAGCAGGGGAAAGTTGCAGAGAGGCTGGTGGCCTGATCCTGCTGGGAGAACAGGCAGCACAACCAGGTCATCAAGGCTTAAGGTGCAGGAGGGACTGGGAACAATGAGCTTTTGGAGAGTTTACAGCCAATCTCCCCCTTACGGCCTGACCTTGAGAGATTACTTTTGTTAACCTCTGGCATTAGTGCTGGCATCTTCATATCACAGAGATTAGGTGCTCTATAAAGGTGTGGAGACAAGATTGGATTAGAGAGATGCAGGTCAAAGACTTAGGACAAGGAGGAATGGCTTTAAACTGACAGAGGGCAGGGTTAGATTGGAGATTAGGAAAAAAAATCTTCTCTGGGAGGGTAGGGAGGCCCTGGCACAGGGTGCCCAGAAAAGCTGTGGATGCCCCATCCTGGAAGTGGCCAAGGCCAGGCTGGATGGGGCTTGGAGCAACCTGGGATAGTGGAAGGTGTTGGAATGAGATGATCTTTAGGGCCCCTTCTAACCCAAATCATTTTGCAACTGGTACTCTTGGTCCCTTGCACAGCTCCAGATCCCAGTCTCCTGTTCTGCACAATTTTCAGCTTTTGGGTTTTGGAGAGAAAGAATTGGACAACATTTCCCAGGAGTGATCTGCAGGCAGTAATTACTGCCAAAATCAGGGACAAACCTTCCTGGCTTCTCTGCTGCTGCCAGCTCCAGCAGGTTTCTAAATTTGATTTTGCTCTTTCCATGCAGGAAATTCTCTTTCCCTTTTCCATTGATGTCTGTGGCTTCAAACTGCTACCACACACCCACCTGGCTTTGAAAAGGAAATGTCACATTTGGAGAAACATCTGCATCCTTCTTCAGATGCATCAAGAGTGACAGATAATCAATTCTATTTTACACAGTTCAAGCTTGCTGAGGCAAATTCTTGCCATGCAGTTAACTCCCCCTCTTTTTAAAACAGGGAAAAAAAAAGTATTAATTTTATGATGCCAACATCATTATATTTTAATATAAATGCTGATAGCAGCCTCGAGTTTCTAGGCTTTTATGTTCCCCAACACTGCAGGAAAAATAAAAACCATCAGGCTTTGCCCATGAATAAATCACCCTGCTGGATAGAAATAAAACAAAGCAAAACACTTTTAAATGATCAGGTAGAAATCCAAGTGAAGAAAGGGGAAGAAACTGTGACCTCGTATGCGATAGATTAAGATATTTTCAAAACTTAATTTCCTTATTATCCCTAAATTCCTGACTTCCTCAGAAGAGCTGAGTCCTTGCAGGTGAATGTGATACTTCAGGGACAGTGTCTTTGGATGTAATGATGTTGTGTCATAGGGGATGAAGGGGAGGCTGAGATGGATCTTCCTCTGAAATTTCTGCTTGAAGCAAATCTCTGATCCCCAGTTTGAGTGCACTTCATTGTCACAGGATTATTTCCCTGGAAAGGTCTTTAAATTTTGCTATTTGAGTGCAACATCCTTTCCTACAAAGAGGGAAGAGAAGACACCGGGAATTGCTCCAGCTCACATCCTCTCCTAGTGGTAACTGCATCACTTCAACTACACTTCCCCAAAGTGGAAAAACACAAAGCCCCACCAAGTTTTCACTTTCCACCCTCCCAAGAGGAGCTCAGTGTGTTTTGCCAGAGTATCATTTGAGTTTTGGTTTCACAGTTGCTATACAAGTTTTACAAGTTCAAAGCACCGAAGTCCAAAAGTGCTCCCCAGCTTTGTGCCTGCGGCAGAAGGTGGAGAAACCCAAGATGAGTGGAAGACTTTTGCCTTGGCAGGACCATGTGGATTCCTGAGCTGTTGACTTGCTGCAAGCTCTCAAATAGAGGCCAGAGATCAACACCTTAGAGACTGGGAGAGGAAAAACAACTCAAGGGCTGTGAAGTGGCAAGATGCTTAAAAGATGCTTTGAAAAAAACCCCATGCTCTTCCCAGAGGGGGAATAAGAAGCAAGAGAGAAGAAAGGAAAGGGTTAGGCACCTTCCTGGGAAAGATCTTGTTTTCCATTGAGCTGAGGTGATCTTGGGCTTTAAGCACGTGCTGTAACTGCTGGGGCTGCCAAAGCAGGGCAGGGGGATGTCCAGCATGGGAGACAGGGCCTGGTGGGTGCAGGACATTTGTGCCCTATCCCCTGATTCCCACAGCTACAGGGCTGAAAGCTTGGGGTGGATAATGTTGTTTGGGCACCAGACATTCATTTGGACACAAGGCATAAGGCTGTGCTCTTACATTTCTCTACTAATAATCCTGTGCTCTGGGATTTCCCAATTTCCTGAGGCTAAACAGAAAAGAGAAAAAGCCATAAAGCCACAACCATGAGCTCAGCAGGGGATCAGGAATCGGGGTATGAGAGGAAACCTGTGCAGGAACACACACTCTATCCCTTCTTCAACTTACAGAATGCTTCCTTTGGCTTTCATACCTGCTCTTCCATTGCACCTTTTCCTTTTCAACATCCATTCCCCCTCCATTCAAACGGGACTTTACTTACTGATATAGAAATCTGTGTTTGTACCTGTGTACAAAAAGCCACCAGCAAGATCCAGCCCCACCTGACACAGGCAGCAAGATCCCTGAAGGAGCACAGCTGACAACAGGATCATATGTGTATTTGTTGTCAGCTACTGCACAGTTCTGGTTAAAGTACCAAACACAGGCACACAGACAGGGATTCTGTCATTCATTCTCTCTTCAGAAACAGAAGTGAAAGTCCAGCAGTTAAAAGTCCTGCAGACTTTACAGCATCTTTTTTCCTCCTTGCCACTAACTGGCTGAGCTGCACCTCGAGTGGCACAAAAATATTTTTTGCAGTAAATAGGAGGTAAAATCACACTGGACGTTCAAGGCAAGCAGCACTTGTAACCCACTGAGGTGCAGAAAGAGAAAGGCAATCTTACCAGGCCAAGCACTCATTTAGAAAAGGTTTCAGAGTTAATAAATCCTTCAGTGAGGAGCAGAAAAGAGCAGCTGCTCCTTTACTGCTCCTGACATAAGGCATGAGTATCTATGATTACATCCAGGGCTGCCCAGGGGTTCAGGTCTGTCAGCTCTGGCTGATGTTATGAGCAACTCATATAATTATCAGGTTTTGCATCCTTAAAAAATCCTGTCATCCTCTGTG
>VWYP01005933.1:37275-127196 GCA_013400435.1 Pycnonotus jocosus | reverse complement strand
TATTATTATTACTATTACTTTTATTTCATATTTAATAGATACTGACATGGTTATTAAAGAATGAGAAAAATAATTAAAAAACACCCTTATTGTACTCTGAATTAATACAGTTAATTCAAACACTTCAATTATAGCTACAATGCATATATGCCAAATCAAACATGTGACACTCAGTGGAGCAACCCATTAACATTGACAGGAAATATCTGATAAGGCAGATACATCATTAAAATGTATTTGGTTTGTTTTCACAAGGTAGCATAAGTCTTGCAAGAGTGCTTGGTGAACTTCCAGATCTTATTAAATATTTATAATTAATCCTTACAAAGTAACATTTCACAATGTGTGTTCTAATTAAAGGGACACTGTCAGCTTGAATTTTTTTTCTAATTTGATCCATCTAAAAACTTGACATTTCTGTTCAAGTCCCATTTAGACTGTAGATCCTACACTTCTGTTTAAGAAGTAAGAAAACTTAGGTCCCCTATGAAAATTTACAAAGATCTTTCACACAATCATGAGCACTGTATCAGATGCTCTGAGGTTACCTCTCCTCACTCTGTTCCAGCAAGCACAGACTGCTTGGGGGTTTTCTTGATGTGTGATTAGTCTCCCCTTCACTACTGCTGTTGCTATTCCATATAATCCCTTCTTAATTTTTAGAAAGGCTTTTGCCAAAAGACATAAATGAGGCAAGGAATACAACATGTACTCACAACGGAAATCTAATCTCAGTGAGATTGAGGGATTCATTCCCTTGATGTAGCTCATTCTTTCTTAACCTCAACTTTTCTTTTTTTCTTTTTTCTCTTTTGAGATAAATAATTAATCTAGGGAATCTTTTCTTCAAGCAAGTTATTTTTACTCATACATCATGGTTCTGCTTTTGTTAAGTTGTATGTGAACAGCTTCCAAGAAAACCAAAGGCTGCATGAAATAAGTGAAAAGTGGTACCATTGAGCTCTCCTCTACATATTTATCTAGAATTCCATGACTTACAGTAATCAACCCCATTTTGGTTCTTCCATGGCCAAGAATTTTAGAATCACAAATTAAAGCAGTAATTTTGCATTTATCATGCTTTGGATTGCATTATGGACCACTTGAACTATTTCCTCTCAAATGAAACTAAATTGGAATCTGAACTCCATGACCTTGGCTACTGCATTTCACCTATTGAATGAGTCTGGAGTCCATAGGAGCAGAGTAAAATTACCATGGAGTAGCACCTTCAACCTGCAGGACTCTTGCTATTTGCTACAGAAGGCAGAGACAATCTTTATTAGATGTTCACAGTCTAATCTCAAGTTTGCATCTAATGTTTGAAAGTGGCATAATCTCCAACAGGAAATCAAATCACTGAACACAACACTCCTGATGGGCTGTGGTGGAATGGCTTTTGGTGAGGGTGGTGAGTGGAATACATCTGTTTCCTTAATTGATACAAACCTACTACAGAATGTTTCCCTCTGAAAGACAGGCCTACACCAACATACATACACACACACTCTTTCCAGGACTGAAATCCCAGTGTTGAGGCTGTTCACAGGTGGCATAGACAGACGAAGATGAGACTCACATTATTTCCGTCTGTATAGCTTTCCTTGACACACAGACACCTGTATGGTTTCATAGCTGTGTCACAATCATCAGCATGGCCATGGCAATTACACCTGAAAGAACAATAGGTGTGTCAAAAGTTAAAACACCAAAATACATCTATGCAAAAATATGCTACAGAGTCACAAAGTCAATTTCATGCATTACACAGTCTGGTTCTTTATTAAGAAGAAATACATGTCACCAAAGAGAATGTTCTTAGGTGCAGTAAACTACAAAATACTACTTCACTCAATATATTCTTAAGCATCAGCAATTGTTTTTCAAGAAAGAAAGAACCAGCATGTAGTAGAGTTGCTCTTGCCTTATATGATATGCAATGAAAACTGTATTTCAGTATGTAACATTAATATGTAAAATTTTATTAAATAAATTACAATTATCAATACTGAAGCTTCCACTGCAGCTCTAGTCTTTCAAGAAATCTTAACCACATCAGAAACAATTTTGAAGTTTAATCCATTTTATCGCCATTAAAATGTCCGTTTCTTACTAAAATAAAATCTGTATAGAGTATTAATTAATAGTCAATAACCATACCACTCTACCTGAAGGGCTGCTCTTCTGGAGGCATGGCATAGCTTTGCAAACTACAGCTGAAATTATTTTACTGTTACATCATCACCAAGATAAAGCTGCTCTAGTACATGCATTACCATAATACATCTACATCAATAATCAAAATATACTAATAATATAGAAAATTTTAAAGTAAACATGACTTCTAACAGGGTGCTTTTTCTCAAAATGAGAACTACCAAAATCATTTCAGGAATAATAATTCTTACAAATCTGCACCATATGCTTCTTGCAAACTATTCCATTGCCAAATTTGCATAATATTTACAGGGCATAATTAGTCCTTTCACAAGACAGCCCACTTGTCATATACAATAAAGTTGTCAGTCACAGATAATACAACAGTTTTACTGACAGATACCAAATTTTGAAAGGAAAACTCCAACTAAAGCAAAGAATGAGCTCTGCATTGACTGTTAAAATTGCCATGTCTGGGAATCTATAGCTTGGGAAAGTTACTGAAATAAAGCACAAGCCCTTGTTTCAGTCATAAGCCTTTGCTTAGAGGCATTGGTAATTCCAAGGAAAGGATCACTTTTGACAGATTTGTGTAATAAGTATAATTAATTGCAAAATAAAATGTAAGCAAACAGTTTTACAAAATAATACACCAATCATTTCCAACTCGATACACTGCTTCAGACAAAATTCCCTTCTCAATCATACACGTAAAAGCAAAACAAGTTGATGAAATTTTAGGCAGGTCCCTATATGCTGTGCAGAGCTGTAACAGCCAAAGACAAGGAAGAGGAAGAGTCACATAACACTTACCTTCCACTGACTGTAACTTCATTAACTCCATAGTACCTATGCCTAAAATTTACCCAAGGTTCATTAGTGTGATACTGGCCACGGAGATGAATCCTCACTTGTGTAGCTTTTACAAACTCTTGAAGAGATGGAGTATTATAAAAATCATTGTAACCAGGTCGGTGATTTGGTTCCGGGGTAAGAACACTGAAAGTTAGATTACCACGAGAATACGGCATAAAGCTGTTTAAATAGAGATGAAAACAAATTAAACTCAAAATATTACATATTTTACAGATTCTAGCCCCTAACATACTGTTACTCAGAGAGGGTCTCAAATGTAAATGGTGGTTTCATGCTCTCTGAGTAAAAATTCTTATGTCAGTGGATTCCCAGTCACCAGAATTCAAGAAGGGGAAATGTCCACTATATGTCTGTTTTGCTCTCAACTACCATGTTCTTCGCCAGACCCAAAGTTTCCAATTAAAAGTAAAGCCTTTAGCAGGGAACTTCAAAATATGACTAAAGTGTGACTGACACAGTGTCATCTGCACACATTTTCAAAAAGTTTAACACACTGTCCTTGAGAAACACAAACTAGGCTGGAGCCACATAAAGAAACCATTCAGATGACTAACACAATAATTAATAGGCTTACATTGCTAGTAATATACCTGCTAAACACATATAAAAACCATATGGAAACAATTGTTATATTTTGAATTCCAGAGTCATGGGACCATATCATCTGCTCATCTGAGTGAGCAGAGTTAGAAACACATGTCACCTTCCAGCAAGTGAAGTGCAAGATAATTTAATGGAAAGCAGTAAGATTGAGAGTAAAACTGCATGTTTAATCCCAGAAAGGGAAAGGACAGTCCAGAGAATTCAAGTAGAACTGAGTAAACAAGCAGATATAAACTGCACATTTCCACAACTTGGTATGAATCATGTCATGTTGGTCTATGTACTAGGCAGAATTTAGCCTCTGGAAGGGAAAAAAATGTCTGCTTATCTGCCCACCTTCATGGGATCATTAAAAACAGGTATCCCACGTTATCACTTGGCATCTGACATGCAACATTCAAAAAATGTCATTTCAAAATATGTCAGTTTTTGAAAGATGAGATTTCTAGTTAGGCTAGGTCTGCTGAGTCAAGCTCTTCTGTCTTCACAAAGGATCTTTGAATTTCCTGTGCTCCTAATCCAGGTCAGTGCTTCCCAAAAATCTCAGTGGAACGTATCTGGTTCTCTGCATGATTATGCCTTCTCTTTCCCTCCACAGAAAACTAAACAAAGTATATTTCTTCCATAGCATACAGAACTGTACTGGAAATGTTTAGACAGGTACAAATGGCAGATAAACAACACCATGTTGGTATCAAAGCATCAGAAGGAAGGCTGATGGCAACTAGATAAGCAGGTTATCAAGATTTCAGGGCAACTATGTGCAGTTTCTCAGGAAACCAGGAAAACAAAGGAGATTCTAAAATAAGGGTCAGCCAATATTCAGACTAAGCAAAAATTCAAGCCTCTGATAAGGGGATAAAGGACAGTGAGCAACTCCTAACTTACATAGGTGGTACAGGATGGAGAAATAAAAACCTTAATCACTTTCATTTCCTAAAGGACACAAAAAAGACCCCATTTAGTACTAGCATGTGATCACCAAAACAAGCATCATCATGTTATGGTAAGGATTTCAAAACCAAGCTCATTTCTCTTCCATGTAAAACCCAGGGAGTCCTGGACAGGCCAACAGGACAAAAGGACACTGGTGTCTAAATCCTGGAAAGACAATCTGTTGGCAGTTACAAGTTTGTGAGTATGAAAGAAGGAGAGAGAAACAAGTTTTGTTTTACAATAAAATCCTCCAGGGAGCTCTGTTACACTGCTGACATAAATGTGGAGCTTTGTTTCAACAGTAACTCCTCTTGGAGCACACAGAAAACTTACCAGTATCTGTATTATGATTTAAAGCTTTCTGCACATCAGCTGTACCCGAAAATTATCCATTCGTATCACTTCCTATCATCACTTACATTTTAACTGAAGGAAAGAAACTGTGCTGCTTAGAAAACATTTATGGAAACAATCCATATTTAACTTCTCAGTTCTTTCTAAAAATTATACAAATACATATTTTTGGGCTGAAAGTGGTATTGCACCTCACTTGGGTTATTTATCCAAAAACATTTGTCTTACATAAGATATTTTCCTTCTCCTCTACCCTCTGCTTCAAAGATCAGCAATAAAGCTCAGACTCCTTTGCTGAAAAGTGGTGTAACTCAAATGACCTTATGCTCCTCTCCTCAGAATTCTGAACTCCTGGAGAACAGACAAAGATGCTGACACTTGAAAAGTCTTAGAAAGGTAGTAAAAGTGGGAGGGGGGAAAAAAAAAAAGTGAGGTGCCTACAGCACCTGGCAACGTATTTTCTCACTGATTTCCAGCCAAATACTAAACAAGCCTAATACTGACCGGCATCTGAACTCAGGAAGGAGATAATGCAGTTGAATACATGTAGTGGTATAAATTCAATTATATATATGTGTGTGTACATACACCCGTGTGTGTGTAATATGGTAACATATTAACTATTATATATGTTATACACTATATTTTATGAAACATGTATTTTATATACTATATAGCTTTAAATTTTCACATGTTAATTGACAGTAAAAGGGCTTGCAACATATTTCTGAATGGTAATAATCCTTCTTGCCCCTCTTCCCCCAATTTTATATTGTTTCTTGCCTGGAAAGATGAGAAAGCTTCATTATACCATTTTCAACCCATTTCTGACATGTGCCGCACAACACTAGCAGGGTTGAATGACTGGCTTTTGTACTTCAGTTTGGCCTCTTTCCTAAGCTTCAGAAGAAGCTGCCCTCCCAGAGACCAGAAGGTAGACTTTGATATTCACTAGAGAGTTTAGAACAATGTTATATCAGTACCTTCCTTCACTTATCCTCTCAGGGTTCTGCAATGCCATCAAAACACCAACACGTAACATTTTGAAGCTACCTCAAAAATAACAGAGGAATCCATTAACTCACACTCATAAATTATAAATCTGATAAAAATGACAGAAGACTTTGGCAGTCTTGAGGTGAAAGGTCATGTTTAGGATCTTTTATATATTCAGCAGTCCATAACAAATGAGTGTACCAAATTACGGGATTCTACTTCATTGGGACATAGCAATTAATTGTATCTGGATGTTACCTGTTCAAAGCATCTGTGTTATGCAGATAATAGCCACTCATACCTATGCATCTGGAGACAGTTGACAGAGTCTGGTTTTTCCAGAGATCCATTGTTCTCCATTTCAAAAATACTGCAATTCCTAGCAAAGTACTGCCAGTCTTTCCATTCTAGATCATCTCTTTTTTTCCTTTCAATTTTTATTGCTTCAGGGAGTGGGCTAAAGAACTGCAGTATAATATAGAATACCTACAAGAAGATAACAAATTTATGAACTGATATTAATGGGTAAGTTGTAAAACAACGAGAATTTAAAACTTTTTTTAATGTAACTATACAGCCTGCTTAACCATTCACAGACAGAAGCAGCCATATTTCACCGCACATATTCCCACCTAAAGCCAAAGAGAACCTTTTTTGTTGAACAAGCTCTTTGATCCTTTAGATGCTATCACACAACTACTGAACTATTGCATCAGAACTTCACTATGTCTCAAAGACTGTTTGAAAATGCACTGCAAAGTCAAGTCCTAGATTTGTTACAGAATGTTATTTTGGTGAAAATGAAAGTTGTAACTTTGTTTGTGTTGCCAAACACTTGACAAATTGTTTGTCTGATAGCAGGGGTATTCTTTACTTCTCCATAATTTTAGCTCAAAATCTCATCAAATACCTGCGTTGTTTCAAAGAGCACTTCCCTCAGCATACTGCTTAAGCAGAAGGGTGTGTATCAAATAAGCAAAAGCCAAGAATTTCATATGCATTTGAAATCACTTTTAACTAAACAAGTAATCTTTACATATACCAGTCATCACAGTCTTTCCCTATTCAACAGTAATTTTTTTTAAAAATAGGCCAGCAAGAATAAACAGAAATTTGGTGTATTCCTGATTGTGAATGAAGCCCCACTTCTGATATGTCCCTCTCTCCAAGACATCCTGATATTCTTCCACAGCCTAGAGGAGGGTTAGGAGCAATATGGCCTCCTCAATAACTATGCCTGCTTGTCATTTTCTCCTTTCATATTCCTTGGGAGTCTAATCTATCACCTCCAGAACATCTACAAAGAGAAACACCCTCTAATATGTCAATGTGCTTTTGACACATTAAATTTCATTTGTCTGCAGTCAGTTTTCTACCAGCAGGTATGAAGCAAGCATCTTAAGTTTTAATAGAAACTAAAATTAAAGTTGAAATTTATGAAAGTGTAGTTAAAAGACAACAATCAGTTTCTAAATATTGGTGCCTTCACACAGTATATCTACTCTAGATTACTGCTTGTTAAAACAGGTACACCAAATAGAATGCCAAGAACCATAAGGCATTCTGCTGCCTTTTGCACAGTTATATGCCAATAAAGGCAGCTTTCTTCCTGGTCCTCTAAGGATAACATTTTCAAGCATAAGGTTTGAATATCCTCAAAATTGCAATGCAATATCTACAAAAATCTTTTCTTAATTTTGTTTTAATAAATGGCAAACAGCATCTTCCCATTACCTGATACTGTCCGTTTTGTAAATCTATTGTGATTGAAACACCACGATCCAGCCCTGCAGTATTAGCGAACACAGATGAAATCCAGGTGGTCCCAATGTCATTATCATTGATGTAGTAGAGAGGATGGGCTTCTGCATCCAGCCTCAGCACTCTGTCATTAGTGGTATCATCTGCACCATTAGGGATGCAGTACCTCTGTATCAAAGGGTGTACTCGGGGATGACTTCCAGGACAGCGGCACTCAGACTGGGTATGAAGATGAGGGAATTTTCCAGAGAATACTTCCAAAATGTCTCTGTCACAGCACAGAAAATAGCAATTACACATATGGCAAAAAGAACAAATGTCACTTTTTGCATCTAGGCTCACAGATTAAACAAAATTCAGTTTAGAACATAGTAGAAGCCCTAAACTCCTGATTTAAGCTCATAAAAATGGGGCACTCAGCTAGGAGTGAAGCCTCCCCTCAAGGTCTCTACATTATCAATGGTGGCAATAGGTATCTTCAGAAAATATCTATGAAGAACCACTCTGGAGCTCCTTTCATTGCTTCACATACACGGAGTTCTTCAGACATGGGGCACCAAGGGAAATGAGTTCTTTGGTGAGACGTGTAAAGCTAGATAGGATGAATCCCACCATAAATGTGAGGAGAAAAACACTTAACATTTTATTGTAGCATCATATCTTATTCCAATCAGCAGTCTGAATCTTATTCTGGAACAGTGTCAGCAGTGTCAATATACCACCTGTAACCACAGTAAAGTTCAATGTTTGCACTCAAATCCTCCCAAAAGACCAACTTGAACAATATCATATTGTACCTTAGGAAACCTGGGGAGAAATATTTTTACTTTTAACTAATTCTAATAAAAATTCTCAATTTTCTAACTGCAATCAACGTGGTCATGTCAAATCACTGAGATACTTCAGTCCCCTCTGACATCAGCAACGGACATAGATACGAAGGCAGGTAGGCAGGCAAGCAAGCAGAAATATGGATGACATGGACAGTCCTTTATCTGCTCATTGCTGGTGTAAAGGAAGGATTTATTCTAGAAGAGATTGAATTTTCTATATTTAAAACTTGTTACTTTTCCCATTTTCCTACTTTATCAGTAAGAATATAATTTTGCGTGCTTATTAAGCAAATAAATACTTGCTAGCTGCCACTACAACCTCCACAGAACCCAAAGTTACAGGACTTTTTACATATGCATAACCTTAAATTAACTGGTATGCAAGCAAGACTTTCCTTCCCAGTTTATCCCAGACAAACATTTTGGACCAAGTTATTTGTGGATATAAAACCAAATCTAGAAAGACATCAGTAGGTCAAAACAATCTGTAAAATACCTTAATTTTCAATTGTTAAGCTTTATTCATTCCACTGACCTAAATTATAGTTCAAAAGATTTGACAAGCATTGCTTTGAGAAATACAACCAACGTGATTTTCATAAAACTTGGAATTCAGATTCATATTAATACTTCCAATTCACAGGAGCTCAGTTCATCATAATGTCCTGCAGACAGCTGAGCTCCAAGGAAACTGTTCTACATCTTATTGAAAGACTATCATTAAGTAGCCTGAAGGTCTGCAGTCCCAAGTGTCATTGTGTCCAGCCTCCCCAGAAGCACCACGCAGACAAATAGGACCTGACTACTTCTGGCCAGCCTGAAACGACTGGATTAATCCAGCATGAGCTGGATAACAAAGGTAACATCTCTTTGTAATGTGTTAGGAAGGGAGGCTGGAGGGCAACAGAAATTGCAGTGGCAACAGTAATTTGGCCTCGGGAACAGAAGAAGTCAAAGCAATTGCCCAGGGCTCTGTGGGCTAAGTCATTGGTGGCTTATGGTGACAATCTCATCTGGAGAGCAAGGGACAATGGCACCTCGGGGCAGGGCTGTGTGCGTGGGGCGGGGGAGCACCAAGAATACCCGACATGGATACCGTGGGGAAGTGAAACCAGAGGAAAGCAACAGCTAAGCACAGGGAGCCAATCTTCCAGCCACAAAGCCAGCTCCCTAATTACTTGGAATGGCTGCCCTCCTCATCTGCATCACTGGTACCTGAGTGGTCAGCACCAGACCAGTGTTGCACTCCCTTCCTCACCCCACAGTTTACACGGAGCTCGGAGGAAGCTTAGCAAGTCTTATCCACCAGGACTGAGCTTATCAGCACACACTATTATGACAGAATTATGATGAGTAGGTAACACCTAGACAGTTTATAAGCATTGAAATCTAGCAACTGGATCTACTCTCTGCAGAATACATACTAAGTCAGGTTGTAGCAAGGACAACAATAACAAGGAGAGCACGTATTTATTACAGTATTTTGTTTCACTACATATATACTACATACACCACTACATACATCAAGCCTATTTAAGCAACAGTTCAAAAGCAAAACACATTAAGTTGTTGAATTTATTTTAACTCTAGATTTTTTAGATTAAAGGTAATCTTTGAAATGAGGCTCAGGAAACTACATCGTCATAAGAAATTATCTAAAGGAAACATCTGAAAAGCACTACACTTTGGGAAATAAGCATATTGTTATCTACGCTTCCTTCTCGCCACACTCTTATTTTGTTACAAAAAATAAAATTTCTTTACCTATTTGTAAGTGCCACTGGGTAAAATCGAAAATCTTGCATTCTTCCAACAAATTGCTCTAAACCTGAGGAAATATACCATAAATAATCTATTGAGTAGAAGGCAGCTTTTCACTGCATGAGAGCACTTTTAATTCAGCACTCAGAAATCTCTGCTGCACAATTACCCCTCCTGAATGAAACCATCTTGGACCTGGACAAAACTATAGAGGGCAGTGACTTAATTTTTTTGATAAAAAAGAATGATTTATAATAACTTTATAAGAACATTTTGTACCTATCTCTTTTCTGATTAGAGAGGTGGCACAGGGATCGGCTCATTAGACAGAAGTAATGAGCCAGTCCATGTGCCACCTCTAATTAGAGAAGAGATACAGTAGGTACAACTGTACCTATCAATTTATACAATAAAGATAAAAAGCATTTTAAAATATTCCTTTCTTTTACATGATTATTAGCTATCCAGCATTTCAAATCAAAACCACAACAAAATACATTTCCAAATACAAGCTTTAAGAAATGGGGCACAGAATACTTTCTTGCCCAAAGCCACAATAAAGCTGTTTATGTGACATATATTTAGAAGTTAACTTCAAAATGTGCATGTTCCTGAAGAGCAATAGTCAGTGTTCTTACACCTGCAGAGCCAAGAATTAGTGAAAAGCAACAAAACATCCCCCCACTGTTTTTCAGTGATCATGTCATGATATAGTACATGTAAAACTCTAGATGCAGAGGAAGAGTAAAACTCTCAGGCATTACTAGAGGCTGAAAGATTCTCATTCTGCCATGGTTTACATGAGTATTGATAGAACTGAAGAACACAGACAGCCAGAAACCTTCGGCTCTGTTCCTGACTCTGCAGAGAGACGAGTGTAGTCTAGCGGCTATGCACAATTCCATTCTGAAACAGTTCCCTGTATTCACTCAGAAAAACTACAGGCAGAAATTAGTGGAATAAGTCACTTTAAATACATGTTTTAGAGAATTCAGGAAAACCTACCCATATGCAGGAATACACAGATGTATGGTAGATGATCATAATTTATTCCATCTTCCAGCCAATCTTTTGAGAATTCTAATTGAACAATAGGAATTTTCTTCTGCAGTAAGGTATTACTTCTCAGCACATAGATAACTTAAAACTACTCACACACTTCTTTTAACCACATCATGCATATTTTATTTTGACTATTCCAGTGCATTCCACTAAAGTACTACTAGATTTACCTGTGAAGCTTTGCCCAATTTGCAGAGTACCATCAACATCAGTATCTGCAACTGTTCCCATCAGAGTCCTTGAATCAAAAGGTGTGTTATCATCTTCCCAGCCATTCAAGAAGAAACTAATTCGGCTGTGATGCACCTATAGAATCAATGTAAATGGGAAAACACATGCTTTTATCATGAAATCACTTTGATTTCTCTACACTTTTTGTCTATCACCAATTAACTGATAATATTACCTCTATTTGCTGTGTGTCTTTATTTTTGGTCTCTACTGAAATCAGTTACCTCATTTTCATTAATAATCACCACTCAGATGCAGAGAGTATAAAATTTCCACAGGGGTTAAATCAAAGAAGGAACTACAGCCCAGGGATCTGATGGAGATGGAAGGGAAGAGAGGAAAAGAAGGGTGGGTATGTTTCATGAGGTACGAGGCTGGTTACAGCTCCACCATCACTTCGGGCCATGGGCACATGCTACAGCTGTCACAGCTCTTCTCATACATCACTTCCAACAGGCCCCAAGGGGCTGCACACCATGCTCAGGATAACCAAACACAGGCCTCCAATGTCCCCCAAAATGCCTCCCTAGCCCCAGCATGCTCCTTCTACAAGAGCTGAAGGGAACAGTACAGGAACTGCCTACATCTGCTTTACACCCATTGGGTAATTCCCTTTCATCAAGGGAAGCCTTGGCTAGGAATATGCACTCAGCCAGCCCTCCAGGGTACTGTTTTCTGCAAGTGCTCCCTTTCCTGCCAATTCATTTTAAATCTGAGCTAACATTCAGAGAAATACTTTATGGCATTCTCCCAGCTCCACAAAGTCACAAGATGATGAGCTTTTACAAAGTTGGGGGTTTTTTTCTGCATTAGAAATCCTTAGATTTAGGTTACCCAAAATTAGGAAAAGTTTAATAATATAGGAGTGTCTTTCAGCCTTACATTATATGAAATTCAATACTCTCATTTAAAAAATCCAGGTCCACACAAAATGAAAACCAGAAGTATTGTGGCTATAGTCAGGTTCCCATTCATGAAGTTAATTATGGAAAGAAAGTTGGACTTACAGAAAACTTTTATTTCAGAAAGTTTATTTGCAAAAAAAATTACTTGGATTTTAGCAATGTTTAGCTTGCATAAAGGTTTTTTTCACATTAGAACTTGGTAGCTTTAAAATTTTGAGACACCATTTTGCTGCTGCCAATTTACAGAGCATTATTTTAATTTTACAGATATAGATGCCTGTGAATCATGTCTATCAAGGCCAATAAACCTAGAGCGTTTTGGCCCATCTTGACAGTCACGCCAATCAAAAGAAAATAAACCTGGAATTATTGCTTCCATAAGAACAATACCTATGTGAGGACATAGAAGGTTTGCAAGCCAGAATAATTTATTGCAAAAAAAGGAAAGACAGAACTTATTTACTAGTTAACAAAATATCAGCTTGAAAACCACAATATAAGCACACACAATACTACTCTGACAATAAAATCTTTCAAATTTCAGACCAAGATAAATGGACACAATTATCTATAAATCTGAGCTCAGATGATCAGCATCAGTGCCTTGGGCAACATGAGTCTATCAGCATTTTAAGAAAGAAAACATGAAATAAGATGGAGGGGTTCGTTTGGCCTTACTTTTTTTTTTTTTTTTTTTTTTTTCTGCACACAAGATTGTAAAAATGAATTTTTCCTCCTTAAACTTTCAAACATACACATGCATGCTGAGCTTTACTGCCATTTTCAGATTCAGTCAATATTTCCCAAATTTAGACAGGAATATTTATTGCCCTTCCACTGATGGAAATTTGAAGGCTATTATCATAATTACTAAGCCTTGAGATTTGTTCAAAAAGTTATTGCATATGAGTTTTACTGCTCAAAATACATCTCTCCATTTTAAATTATCTTTTGTGTTGACACATCAATGACCTAAATACAACATTGTTTTTATTTAATTTTAATACAAAGCCCTCTAAACATCTGATGCCCTATTTGCAAGAGCCTAAGTATACGTATATATTGTGGTTACATTGCATTTTTTTTCTGCATCACATTTTTTACAGCCTGTTACTGTCATTTGGTGTTTGACTGTTATCATCATAAAAGATACAGGCTTTTCTACTTTGTTATTTGTAGCATTATCTCATGTTTTACAACATCTTTGCACAACATGCCTGCACATGAAATATAACTAGTGAAAAGTTCTCAGTGGTATTAATGCATAAAAAAGAATGTGGTTCCATCTCTACTGTCTTTACCCAGCCAAAAGCTGATGAACAGCCAATTTTCCTTTATCACATTAGCACAGCCATGAGGGAAACACATTTGTTCTAGTCAGCTACACTAAAGATACTATTACCAATCTAACATATACATGTTTTATATCAGCAGTATTCTCAGAGTATGAGGGAGCCAACAATATATTAACACTAGCATGACAGTTTATTTAAGAAAAGAAAATTGTCTCTGTAGAGGGACAGAAGTTAGAAATGTATGGCTAAAGCTCAGTGTCACTGGTCTAATAAAGGTAATAATTCTTAAGCTTTCTTTATAGCAGGTAACACTCCTGTGGCAGCTCTGTCATATCATTCAAATAAAAATGTTGCCTCTTACAAGTTTAAGAGTACCTTTATTTTTAGTCAGATATGAAGCATGTTTCCGCTTTCCTGTTTCCACTGTAAAACATTTGTAAGGGGAATTCAGAAATGGGCACGCTCACCCCATCAGCTTCTTGAAAACTTACTGTCTCAGGCACAGCTTTATAGGACCTAATTCTGCCTCCCCCTGTGGCAAGCAGAGTGCTCACCTCCATGCACTCCATACTAAAATCAGGGGGTCTATTTATGACCTAAGAGCAACAGGATTGGGCCCTAAGTGACTAGGTATTTTTACTTGTTGAAAATAGGTGACTAATGACAATTTTAAATCTCCCTCCCCCCTCCCCCACCACCAATCTCTTTGTATTAAATAGGATTTAGAATAGTTGGGTTTAATATAGCACATCCCCAAGGTAGCCCTAAGCACTTTACAATGCTGAATTGGATATCAGTAGTGCAGTGACTGTGTAAGGCAAAGGCAGCAGTCATTATGCATTTGGCAGTAGCTCAATGTAATGATCCCCCTGCTGGTTATTAAAGGGGGTATGAATATCTGACATGGGAGGAAAATGTAGGAGGGAAACCATGTGTGGTATGAAAAATCCCAGCAGCTCTCCACTGTGGGAGGAGAGCAGGTCTCAAAGTTTGGTGTCAGTTTAGGCTAAGCAAAATAAGGAAAGGCTGGCACCGCATGGGCTGTTGGATGTTGTTATTTCAGGTCTCCTGACCGTTGGCATTAAATTCCATACAACAGCACAGGACTAAAAGAACGCTTTCCCTCCTCACTAGGACAATAGGATTATTCCTCAGTTGTCCTTATTAATAACATTCAATAGGAATTTGCCCCAGGAGAGTAACAGAGGTAGGAAAAGTTGGCTTTGTGGTTGTGCAGAGCACAGAACAAGAAGCCTGGGACATCAGCACTCTAATCCCTGCAACCACTTCACACTCCTGTGCTTCCCCATCTGCCAGATACAGCAAATCACCTCTCACAGAGGTGGCAAGGATTAGTTACTTAGATCCATTTGCTCTGAAACTACATGAGCATCTGCCAACATAGAACCTAACACCAACTCCAAGCAATGGAAAATCCATTTGATGGTGAACTGAGATGGTGAAAGATACCAATACTCTTTTCCTCTAATAGCACTCTTGGTATGATCTGGAAGAGTTTCGAAGATGAGAGGTACTGGGCCAAAGAGCTGAGAGGCAAGTTCCTTCAGTGCATCCCAAATTAAGCTTATGGTTCTTCAGCACAAGCAAATTGTGCATCAGAGATAGCAATATCAAATAAAAGCACATCTAAGCCATGAAAGCTTCCCTGCCCTATGGGTCACAGTATTGCAGAATCAAAAAATCACAGATTGGGTAAGGCTGGATCCTGTGGTCCAACCTCCCTGTTCAAGCAGGGTCATTCCAGAGAATGTGTGGCACAGGATTATACCCATGTTGTTGTTAATAAAATGAGACATGTACAGGAAATATATTACAACTTTATTTTCTTACCTAAAGATCTGTGATCTTCAGATCCTACCCATGAAAACACAACAATGAAATTTAACATGAATTTTGCCACTCAGTTTGGACCAGGAAGAACTGTCATGCAAACAAAAGCCACTATTTTCATATATTAAGTGTTAATAGAACTGCTACCTTCCATTATATTGCAGCAATCTGTGTAGCAAAAAACAAACATCACAGTCAAATACTCCACTTCAGAGCAGTTGCTCTGGCTAAGGGACTATGGCAAAAAGCAGAAGCTCCTTGACTGAAGAATACCGTGGGTTCTTTCTTTCTTTCTCCTTTTTTTATAAGCCTTGTATTGTACTGATATTTATAGGTATAATGCATATTGGTGTACCAATGCATAAACAAAGAAATAGTATAACAGTTCCAAGTTAAGAGTATAATAGGTATCATAAAAATATGTAGTAGCACAATAAAAACTAACAATATGCTTTTTTCAAGAAACCAAAAAAGCCTAATATCCCTCATTATTAACAGAGAGGCATTAGAGATTTCAATATCAAGTAAAAGATGCAGTTTTATCAACTCCACTTTTCTGAGCTACCATGAGACTTTCGAAGCCAAAGCCAGCTTGGGGAAGTTCTGAGACCATAATCTACAAAGTTTTGGCTGTCACGTATCAATACTCACATTTATTATCTTGCAATGTATATGTGTGATATCTGACCCACTTAAGCAACATATGCTTTTTCTTCACATGCAGTAATCATCCTGTCATCAAAATGTCCTCTTACATACATATATAAAGGCAGCCGAGACACTTTTAGTCTCTTCCACATGAAATTGAATTGCACCATTTCAGCCAAAACAAATGAAGTACTGAACCTTTCTTCAGTGATCACTATGATCGTTGTGTGTTAGTAAGATTTTTCCATTAGAAGTCAGTCCTAATCTTAATACTACCCATACACCTTATGGAAAATGATTTCTAATAAATAAGGTAGGAAGAAGAGACATAGAAAATAATCCTTTATGTTTCATTAAAAAAAAATCCCTAAGAATCCCTACATGTATCACAGCTGAGCTAAAGATCACTCACCAGAGATCAAAGCTTCACTGCACTAAATTACACACAACCAACAGATATAGTAGTCTCATTCCATAATATTTTAATTTGTAATTAGTATATGCTTCACAGACACCTGTTTTTCAGTTAGTAACATCTTCTCCTTTATGTTATCTTTCCTATTCCAATATTCATTGGCATGGAAAATATTTATTAAAATATTACAGATAATCTGAAGGGTGTTATTTCAAGACAACAGTAATCTCTTCCACATTTTTTACTCTTATTCATCATAGTTTCTAGTAACCATAAAATACAATTTAATCTCAACATTTCCTTTCATCGTCTTATGTTCTAAGAACTAGATCACAGTGCCTGGTAAAACAGATTAATAAACCAGAAGGATAGCTTCCCAGATTGGAGGCCATAAATGAGGAGTTCCACAACAGACAGAACTCTGACACCAAAAATGAAAGAAACAAACAAACAAACAAAAAAATTCCAGTCATTTAAGCCAAATGAGACCAACCCTGGCCTACTTAGTTTTCCATCTAACTTAGTGATGGCAAGCACTTCAACTGCAACTTCAGCTCTCACAACTCTTCAGATCATCACACAAAGTCTCAGATGGCAGGAGCAGGACTGACCAACACAGATAAAACAGGAACAAAAAATGCATCTTCCAATACCAGGAAATTATTACATTCCAGTATATGTAATGGACACCACAGTTTTTGAATAAGATGAAAGAGGAGCAGCTCAGGGATATACCATATATACCTGACAGTGAACAAGATTATTCAAAAAAACAGATATCTGCATACTAAAATTTAAAAAAAAAATTAAAAAGATAATTTTTAAGTTAAAGATGCAAATGTAGCTAATTTGCAAATGCAAGTTTTATCAATTTAAAACTTAATACAAATTAAAACACTACGTCAATTTCTCAAATAGAAAAAAAACCCCCAAGCCTTCCCCCAAATAACAAAAACTAAACTGTAAGAAAACTCAAACAAGACTGTTTTCATCTTTTTAAAATAAGCCCCATTTACACAGCAGGTGGTTACTCAGAATTAGAAATAATTATTATAAAGAAGATTATACACAATACAAAGAATTTTAAAATGTTTTATGAGAAGCAATTAGGTAGCTATACAATTTATCAGTAAGGCATAAAAAAAATGGGGGGAGGGGGGGAAGTTCAATTTATTTTCCAAATCAGCAAGCTGCAGGAATGACCCCTCCCTTTACTTGTCTTAAAAAGTGAAGCAACTCCAGAATCAATAAAGTTACACAGGCTTTACAGAGATGTAAATTAAAGCAGAAGTTAGCATAAATTATTTGCTTAATCATTCAGAAATAACAAGGAATCAGAGATATGAGGAATTAGGTGGAGCTGCAACTCACCCAGCTCAAAAATTACTACACAACATACCATTACAATTGCTTACTGTTATTTAATTTGGTGTGGTTCTTATAAAAATTTCCAGCTAAAAGCAGCTTGCTATCTGATAAAATAATCAAGACTCAGAAAACCTTTATTCCTTCTAAATGTATTGCAGATTTGCATCAGGAACTTTCTCAGTGAGTCCATTCTATAGAAACAGACAGTGTATTAACACATTTTCTCCCAAGGTGAGAAAACAGATTAAGGTTATGACCAAAATGACAGGCCTGTGGCTTCCTTGAATACTTTAATAGAGTCAACAAATCAACAGTGGTCACTGATGACAACAGAGGAAAGAAGACAATAGATGGAAGGATGGGAATTAGTGATGCTGCTATAATGGTCTAATCAGAAACTTGAGCATAAAAATCTTTTTCACCTTCAACCTGTCTAAATATGCTCTTTTGCCTGTTCATATAAAGATATACAGCATATTCTACCATGGGGGGCCATGTGGGTTCATGTATTTCCTCTGCAAAAGCAGGTGAGAAACAGAAGTGTAACAGTTAATAAGAGCAAGAGTAAAGGGCTTTTGCATATCAAACAGATGCGATGCACACAGGTATGTATTTCAGTATTTTCTTGCATAATTGCAAATCTTGCTGAAGCTGCAATTACAAAGGCTTCCACACAGCTTTAATATTTCATAAATGATTTTCTGTAAAGAGGAAAGGTCAGTGATATGGACTTAAGCAGAAGAACTTTGGGGAAAGAAAATAGGATGAAACCACCAGCATGAATCCAAGCTTACTTTCAGCTGTCATTTAAGCAGAGCTAGTGACCAAAACCCACAATGCAGTTTGTTGTTTTTTGTTTGTTTTTTTTTTAAATCTGAGCATCTATGTGTCCCTAAATTGATGAATCAGAAATGGCAGACAACTTTCTGCCACAATTCAACACCTTTCCTTACTGAGTAAATTGGAGAATTTACATACCTTGGACACTGTTAAAGGCTCCTTCCTTAGACCTCTTTTTGCCTTATTCTCATTTTGCATTATTCCACTAATTTTTACTTCCTCTTTTTTGTCTAAGATATTTACATTTAGCTTTAAAAAGAACAACCAAGCAAAAAAAAAAACCAAAACAACGGCAACAAAAAACCGAAACCATGTGATAAATGCAGTGAATACAGGTGGGAGCAGATTCTTGCCCCCAGGTATTATTTTTCTCAAACATTATCATAAACAGGGAAGAAATCAGTTTAAGCTGGGAAGGAGAGGGGCAAGCACTGATGTCTTCTCTCTGGTGATCAGTGATAACCCAACAGAATGGCATGAAGCTGTGTCAGGGGAGACGAAGGCCAGACACTGGGACAAGGTTCATTGTCCAGAGAGTGGCTGGGTTCTGGAACAGGATGCCCAGGGAAGTGGTCACAGTTCAAGGCTGACAGAGTTCAAGAAGTGTTTGGACAGTGCTCTCAGGCACTCTTGGGACTGGCACTGTGCAGGGCCAGGAGCTAGACTTCTATGACCTGTGTGGTCTCTTCCAACTCAGGGTATTCTATGATTCCATGATCCCGAGATCCCAGAACTCCTCTATTCCTCCCAACCCTTCAGATAATCTATCAGCCACCTTTGACTGCTTTAGGAAATAAAGAGGTTCCCACAGTTCCCACTCCGCAGATGAGTCAGGATTCCACATCCCTCTCAACCATCTTCTACTTCACACATGACTCACCAGCACTAGTACAGAGCCTGCTCCTACAGTCCCATATGGCTTAGCTGTCCTTACAAAGTACAAAATGCAGCCTAACCCAAATTTAAAATCTTAGCTGAATGGATAATTCAAGAATAAGAACTATCACTGTGACAACATTATTGCTAGAGATATTTGGGCAGATGTTTTATGTACATCAGTCTCCTGTGGTCTTCTTTTTATATTTTTCCCCTCTCTCAGAGACAAAACTTACAACCTTTAAAATAAAAGGAGTTCATTTTTAGTGTTTTGCGCTTTGCATTTAATTTTTTTTTTTAAATCTGGAATGAAAATTGAGACAACAGAGGGAACTTAGCAGATCTAAAGCTTGGCAAGAGATAATGAATTTATGTAGCAAACATACGAGAACAACGATATGTCAGGAGGAATTTCAGTATGAACTTGTTCTCAAACAGACCAAAAAAGACACTAATAACTATGTTAATAGGGATGGGGGTTTGTGGGAGGGAGGGCTGTGGAAACTAAAGAATAATATCCAAGAGGAAAAGCCAGCTCAGACAATTTATCTACGTAACACTTGACAGACAAATGGCACCTTCTGTACCAACAAAGAACTGCCTGATGAGTTTGGCACTGAGGTTAGTGCTGCTCCAGATACAACCCTGTCACAATTTCAAATCTTCAGTCTGATTTTAGTTTGTTTGTCCAATATCAAATGCAGAAGCTACACACATAACAAAATCAATTTTATCTGCTCTTATTGGCTCACATTTCTAAATTTCTCTCTTTCTATATTCAAATACTATACTATCTTCACATGGCAAAAAATGTAGGTTTTAAGCCGTAAGAACTCCATGTCCCCAAGCAAACCCAAATTCACCCCTCTGTATTTCAAGCCTTTAAAGCAATTTAGCTGCAAGTCTGAAGGAAAAGAACAGATGATAGAGGCAAGGTGCAATTTTGGCTACTGTGGAAGTTTCAATGTGATTCTTTTCACACATCTTTGATTCTCAGGACAAACAGCATTTTACAGGAAGGAAGCAAAGAGGGCTAAAGGTTTTTCACTGCCACCATTAACATAAGTAACAACATGGCCAGGGACTTTATTATGATGATTTTCAAAAAGACAGTGCTTAAGTTACCATCCACGGCTAGGGGAAATTCCTTCACTTTCAACCACTCTGTCATTTTGACAAGGAAGACCTGCCAACATAGCTTCAGGCCAAGATTCATTAGTAACTCTTGCCAAAACTACAGAGTCAACTCTGCCATCTCACCATAACACATCAGTCTACCTGAAGTATGCAACTAGAAACATTTTAATTTAACTATTTTATTTTTGATTCTTTCATATCAAATACAAGGATGTTGCAATCACTGAGAGACATAATTTTTTTAAATCTCCCTTTCAGAACCTCCTTAAGCTCTATAGGAAAATCACCTTTTCCTTTAAGAACAGAAACAGTATTTGTGAGTGGAAATAGCACATGTACAAGGTATTTGGTGTTAAATCACTGATTTTTTCTTCAAGATCAGGATGCTGCTTTAAGCTGACTTGGAACCCACAGAGGGAAATGGTTTGAAATAATTCAAGTTTGATTCCTCAGTATGTTCCAAACGAAGTTTCAATGTATATAAGTTCATCATAAACAGGATCAATTAACTGAATCAAGGATTGAAACTCTTTTAACCCAGACTATTTTAGAACTGTTATGAGAAATTACAAGGAAAGATGCCTTTCTCTGCAAAATTTATAGGGGATGCTAACACACATCAGTATTTGATGACACTGCGCACAATCTTGTTGCAGAATCCAGAGGATTTTAACTTTCACTAACATAATAGGGTAAGAACACCTGTGCTGATGGTATTTCCCTGCAGGCCAGAAAACTGACAGAATACCAGAAAAACATTCCAAAGAGAATGATACTTTTTCATCTTTGCTTACATCCTCTACCTCTTTTTTTCCTTATCCTCTTCTTTTTAGACTTTGACAGACACTTTTCCAGAAGTTCCTGATACAAAAAAATCCTTCATTAGATAGCTTTTGAAATTAAAACTGCCTAAATGGGAAAAAACTACTGTTTTTTAAATACTGAAATTGACTCATCACAACATTCTATCCAGAGATAACAAGTGGAGTGACTAGTACTTCAGCTGTGAATTTATTTAAATGTAGACATACACATGCAGTATTAGGAAGGCAAAAACAGGATATGAAATAAACATAAGGCATCAGCTCTAAGCTCACTGTCAAGAATATACCAAGGCTTCTAACCACAGAGTTCAGCTGAAGGTAACTATCTGTCAAATGTAATCTGTGCAAGTGAATATGCTTAAGCTGGTGCTATGAATCAACCAAAATTGCTTTGGTCTTATTGACATTCAATTGCAAGAAGTTGCAGCTCATCCAGTCCAATAGACATCTGACAACACCAAGAGTGCTTCAGTGACAGAAAGCTTTAAATATAGATGCAACTATCATCACAATACACATGGAACTAAACTTTATGATCCCTCATACCATCTTCAGAAACAGGGCATCAGCTGAATGCCATAAGACCACATGGTCATCCTCTCTGCCTGTTGCCAATTCCTGCAGTTAACAAATCACTGCAATTTAAAAAGAAAACGAGAGAATAGAGATCGACAGAAAAAGACCATTCAATCTTCCACCAATGTCCCATTAAATCTCCAAAATCCACTTCTGTCATTATAAACTTTGTTCACCTTTTAAAAATAAAATGCCAGATCAAAATTTGTTCAAACTGTTTGCCTTTGTTAAGGGCCAGAGCTCCAGCTACTATAAACTGCCTTCAGCTTCAGCAATGTCATTTTACACTTGCCAAGATTCAGACGCCAAATATGTTAAATTTACTTTCTTCCTCACATCTGTTCTTTACACCTTGAAACAAGATGTCTGATAACACATGTATGTGCAAGGTTGAACAATAAAGCAGCTTGCACAGAGGGTCCCAAAAGAAGACATGATTTGTGTCCTAACTTTGCACAAAAGAAAGGAATACCATCTGCAACCATGTATGTGTTTGTTTCACTCTTGTCTGTCAGAGAAATCCTGCCATTTCAGTAGTAGATGTTCCAGCACAGCACAGTGTCTTTTTAAAAAGATTTTCATATATCCACACCATCTACATGAGTTGTTACATACCTCCATGCTTGCCCTTCCCAGCTCCGGCTTCCCTTGCCACACAGTGAATTAAAATCATCCCAGATTTACAAATAGATAAAAAGTTGTGAAAGAAAAAATATGTCTACTATATACAGCTTGAAACCATGTTTAAGGGGATGCACAGTGTGTTTTTGGGGAGAAGAGGGGAGAAAGACTCATGCCCATGTTATGAGCACTCTGAACAGTTATGCCCACACTCTGAGAAATCCAGTGTGAAAAAAACAAGAGACTTGAGGAAGAAACCTCATCAGGGGACCACAGCGACAGAACTATCTTAAAACAGAAGGGCTGGAGAGGATAAAGGAACAGTAGAAGAAATGGTAAAGAACTGCGAAGGGGAAGGAAAAAGCATAAGGTCGGGAGGGGCAAGTTGTCTCTTTGCCTTTCCTTCTTTTGCCTCAGGCCCATATCGGCCTTTCCTTTTCTTGACTTAACTGGGATGAATTTTAATTGCAGCCTCTCTACGTGTTTTATATACTATGTACTCTCCACTTGTGTGGAGTGGATTTCCCATTCATCACAGGATTGCAGGCAAAAACCCCAGGAGTATTTTGCTTTCCTTCAAAGTTAGCTTTGCTAAAATCAATAACTTTAGGGCTGCTTCTCTATCCAGCCCAAACCCCCACCCCACAATCATTTCACATTTCACCATTTTTGATCATTTGATTTTGCTTCTTGTCTCCACATGCAGATTTATATTTACAGCTTTTCCATAACTGTGACAATATTCTCCACTGCTTCATTAAGAGTGTAAAGATAGCAACTGTACAGCACCAGCAGAAACACGCTCTCATTTGCAGTTTGAACACAGTTCATATCATAACTGATCTCTATCTCTCTCCCTACTGCTCCCTCTTCAATACACCAGTATTCTTCAAATCAAAGTTCTGGTTTTCTTACAGACCATTGTATGTCTTAAATACTTTTACAGCTGGGGCTTTTTTTTCTGACCAACAGCAAGTCTGCTACAACATCCGAGAATCACAACTACATTTAAGTGTCCTTAGCTTGCATGCAAACCACTAAACCTAGCTTTTAAAAAAAGTAGTTAAAAAAAAATTTAATGGAGGGGGTGAGAGCAGGAGCGTTTCCTACTGCAGATGGAGTATCATCCCTCAGCAATATTGTTACATCTCTTTCAGCTTAATATTAGCTCTCCCTTCAGTGAAACTGTGTATCTTGGCATTTTAAATCCCCCTTCATTTTCCTGGTTGTCTCTCTTATTCCAATAATATCTTTCTTATCCTTGAAAACATGTCACTCCCATTCAGCAGTCTTATTACATATGCTCCTAGCATTTGTATAAAAGATATTTAGCTTTTCTCTTCGCCCTCCTTTTCTTTTTCACTGTCTCCTACAATGTTAATCCCTTCTCAGTGGGAAATGGTTTTCCTTCAATCCAAGTCTTTCTTTTTGTGCATAGATCCACTAGTTCAGGTCGAATTCCCCAAAGAACATAATTTTTTTTTTAAAGGTGGGGATGGAGGGATGTAAGGGGAAACAAACCCTGGAATGCTCCAGAAACAATTAACTCTGTTCAAGAATAAACCATTTATTAATATCCATTTAACCCTAAACAGCAAAATCAAAAAGCAACTGGAATGCAGACTGATCCATAAGGCAGTTTACAAGCTCAAGAGAAACTAATAGCTATTTCATGAAAAAAACCTTCGAGATGCAAAACCGCAAGTGACAGCAAGCAGAAAGATCCAAAATAAGAAACATACAAGTTGTTCATTTTTATATGGTACGGGGTAATTTCAGTACTGTATTAAAAACTGGGTGATGTAACCCATTCTCAATTACCTGATAAACTAGGCTGGAGACAAAGAAAGATCAATGTGAAAAAGAGACAGCTTTTGAAGTGGTCTGTATTTTTTAAAGAATTGGTATTTTAAAAAGTAAACACATAGAATGAACACTGAATCAGAGATTAGTGACCCTTTTGCACAGAGTAATCATTCAAATTTAAGACTGGCAATTTTCACTTAATCTTTTGTAGCCCAGTACTTTGAAAGTATTTCAGTAGTATGAAGTAGTATTAAAATGGTTAATTAGAGCTATGCCACTTTCCACCCCAGCCAGCACTGCACCAATATTGCCAGTGTCAGTAGAGCTGTATGAATCTGTTACTGATGCCTCGGGACAGAACAAACACATCGGGGCAGGGGAGTGGCAGAAAGAAGCCAAGAGTGCAAAACTGTAAATACAGATTCTGTTAGAACCTAAATTACCAAATAAGCTTTGCTACAACTACTATTTTAACCGTTGATCAAACTCTATTCTTTTTTACATGGAAAGTTTTAACAAGTGACACCTGTGCTGTAAATGAGACCCCCCCCACACACAAAAAAACCATGAGGGGATCTGTCACCAGATCTGACTGCATGAAGAATAATTGGTTTCTTGCTGCATAAATACTCTATTTTCCCCCAATCACAGAAGAAATCAGATTCAATATTCGATGATCACTACAGTAATATGAAAGGCGACAAGTATTAAGGATTCAACAAGCTGCTCTTTAGTAGCTAAAACAGTTACACAGACTTCCCACAATTAATTGAAGCAAAAGGTTAGAAAATACATTTTAGATAATCTCATACCAATGCATATTTTCTCTCTGCCCCTCCATTTAAAATACAGCAAAATCACTTATTCAGAATTTTCACAAACTACTTGTAATCATGTAAATTAGGGATGAGATGTGGATGTCGAATGAAATGTCCCTTTTGAATAAAGTCTTCTGCTTCACTAGTCAAAGAATAAGCAGATACCTGCACAAATGAGGGGAGCTGTTACTAATATACAATTATTAACCTTTTATGACACTATCAGCTGCATAATACATTTTAGTCTTTTAAACTGATTATATCTGAAGATTTTGCACCATTTTACACTGCTCAGTACTATGACTCCTAAGTCATTCCCAAATTTAATGCAAGAATACATTGGTTCTACAAAACAGAGCTGAACAGCTCTGCTGGGACTGAAAAGTTGAAAATCCATTCCTCTGTCTTTTTTGGGGGATGATTTACATAAGAAGAAAGCAATTATTCTTGCCCTCTGAATGCCTTGCCACAAAAAGTTCCATGTATCCAGTTAAGGGATTTTTGCAAATAAAGTCTCATCTCTTCTTTCAGGGCTTAGTTTCTTTTCATGGTCAAGGAGCCACAAAAGTCTGTCTTTGATTCTTTTCATATTCCTCCCCATAACCTTACTTCAGGCCTTTCCCTCCTCCTTTGTGCCCTGCTTTCTTCTGTCCATCACAAAGTCCTTTAGAAATGGTCATTCAACTACTCCTTTGTACTTTAACTCTCCAACACTCTTTTTGATGGCAATTCACTGTAAGCTTCAATTTTCATTTTTTATAATAACTGCTTTTTTTCCAGACTTACTAAGCATCTTAGCAGCCAAGCTTTGCCACAGATCCAAACTGTGCTGTTAATTGCACACAGACCAAAATAGACTTTGGAGGACAGTGTTTTGGTAGCTTATTGATAGTAGTTTATTTTTTGAAAAAGTTAAATGAAATATTTTATGCAGCAGCTCCCTCAACTACATTTTGCTAGAGATGAGTCAGGAGATGATCAGGAAAGGCTGGTTATAAAGCTCATAGTGATGTCCTGAGCACTTTAGAGTACAGGCCACGTGCTAAGGCACAGAAAACCCAGAAAGATTACTGAACAGCACAGATGAGGATATCAATAAACACAGTTTAAGAAAAAGGATAAAGATCCTTCAAACATAATTAAATGCTGGACTCAGAAGTCCAGCAGAAAAGTGGTGATGCAATTATGTGCATAATTCCCTGACTTACAGACAAGAAATAAATACATAAGGCACAAGTAAGTAGTAACTAGAGAAGCTCAGAAAGACAACAGATTTTTTCTTCTGACCAATCCTGATTCTAAGAACTATACAAATCCCATGGGACATGGTCATCAAGATGGAAAGAGAAAGACACATACTTCTGAGTACTGAGGATAAATCTTCAAGGGTAAGAATTTCAATGTAAAGAAACAGAAGTTTGAAGTTCTGAAACGTCAGAGTAGGAGCAATGTTGATGGTTTATTCTATGCTGCAACTGAATATCTCATCATGACTTGCTTAGAGGTGCCACAAGGATGAACCTCACAAGACAGATAGGCCATCTACAATCAGTCAATAGCAAGGATATACCTAAACACCACAGGAAAGGAGAGAAGAGGGGTCGAGAGGAAAATATTTTAGTTTTTATTCAGGAGGCAGAAGATAAAAAGCCAGTGCCATTCTTTGAAATGCTGCCAGTATCACAAAGGGTCAGACAAGCAAGGCTACATGACTCTGCACACAAACAGTGCTTGGAAGAAAGGATTTAGGTCAATTCCAAATTGAACCCCCTTTCTAGAACAGACAGAATCAAAGGAGGGTCAGCTGCTCCTATACCCAAATAAAGGCAGTTTATTTGTGTATTAAGATGGGGGAGAAACAAAAGGTTGGGGGAAAAAAATCAAGTATCTAAATCAGAAATATCCCAACTAAGCATGCACATGGACTGTGTAATGGTGACAAAATATATCTGTCTTTGAAATCTAAAGCCCAACATGTTTGAACCTGCATGTCAGGAATTACACAGCTCATATCACTGAAAAAGTGTTGCTATGCTTTTAAAAAAGCTCAAATTTTGATAAAATAAATGAACTAATTGTATTAAAACATATTACAGAAGCTGGTATTCCAGACTTTTTTATTAAAACAAAACAAACAAACAAACAAAAAACCCCACCCTACATTCAGATTCAATGGAAGATCAGAAAAGAAGCAGAAACAAAAAACACCCCCTCTGACCTATTTTCAATTAACCCTGCACAGACCAAAGAACAATGCAGAAATTAAAATTATAGACATGATGCATGAAGAGGTCTTGGACCATTTCTTCTGAGAATCCATCAAATCAAATCTGTACTGGATGAATAGGTTGGAAAAGCACATGGATTAACACTATACACTAGAAAAGGCAATATGACTTTTGTGGAAGGAAATCAAGATCCTGTTTGAATTCTTTGAAGTAAAGATGCATGTGGATAAGAAGAACTGACCAATATAATACACTGGCTTTCTAGAAAGGTTTCAGACTTGGGAGAGATTAAATGGTCACATTTCACACAGACAGCAGTTCATCACTAACTCCAAGAGTCTCTGCTATCTAACATTTTGTACAGGCTTGAAAAGTGAGGTAAAAAAAAGATGGAGTGAATACATGCAGACAATAAAAGTCAAAGCTTACTTCAAAGATACTGACAATCTCAAAATTGTTAAGGAACAGACAGTAAAGTAGCAGACTAAATGTCTTGTTAGCCACAAAGTAGCAGACAAGAAAAATAATTTTCACTAAAATTCTGGATAGTCACTCCTCCAAGTGGTCTTGAAGTTACTATAGAGAGTCCCTCACTAATGAGCAAAAATGAAACATTTCATATTGGAAAAGAAATTAAAAATAAGCCCAGAGAACTTTATTGTTTAGAAAATTATGATGCAAAGTTTCTGGTATAACAAGTGGAGTTCTGTCCCTTGCATCCTCAAATAATCCCAAAAGTTTCTGAAAAGATTGATGAGGATGAACAAAATGCAGAATGGCTTCAATATAAGGAGAAATCTCATTTATAAATTA
Organism: Pycnonotus jocosus; assembly: GCA_013400435.1. Classification (NCBI taxonomy): domain Eukaryota; kingdom Metazoa; phylum Chordata; class Aves; order Passeriformes; family Pycnonotidae; genus Pycnonotus; species Pycnonotus jocosus. The sequence goes on along the minus strand of VWYP01005933.1, from coordinate 98,605 downwards.
TTTTAACATTTGATAAAGTTCTATAATCAAAATATTAAAAAGCATGAGAATGATATAGAGAAAGAAACTGGCAAAAGAAATTGGCAAAAAGAAGTTGGCAGACAGCAGATATAAAATAAAGAACAATTTCATACAGCCATAATTCCATATGACAAACTCATTGCCACAGGAGTCCAATGCCAAAATATAAATTATATATATTTGTAATTATAATTATACATAATTATATATATGTAAATTTGTAAATTATAAGAATAAAAATTCGACTATTAAACTAAAAACAGGTCAGCTAGTAACTATTCAAGACAGTCTAGCTTAAGAAGCTTCAAAACCCACTGATTGTCAGAAAATAAGCCAATGATACATCTAAAAGAAAGTTGTTCTTATTAATGTACTCTTCTTTCACACCCCAAGACAGGCTATCTAGACAGCTATCAAACAGATAGAGGAGTCCTTAAATTATGCAAAAATTACAGCATTATTGAGCCAAGGCACTAGCATGAGATACATGGCTAGGAGCAGTTCCTCCCCCTCTTCCATCCCAGAACCTTCTACTTTCCACACAAGCTGATAAGTTGTTCAGAGCCAGGAAATATTCTTTGCTTCCAGGAGAAAATGATACATGCAAAGTCTTACAAGATTTCCCCTCTGGACTGTCACCAGCACACACGGATTTTGTCTTGTACTACATCTACACATGTAATTTATGTCACCCTCCATTTGTTGCACACACAGATGTTAACGCAAGATGTAAGACAGAGTTCACACATAAATAATGGAGGTTGCACAAAGGACAACCTGAAAGTTTCACCTTCCATTTCTTGATCAGACTTCTGATTTAAGTCTGTCTTTAAGCTACAAAAACCTGAACCAAATGTGGAAATTACTTTTAAAAAATAAATAAACTAAATCCCCCCCAAACAAACCCAAAAACAATCAAACAAACAAATGAACAAAAAAAACAGGGAAAAAAAAGGCTCTTCTATGTAGCTGTATTCACAAAGTTTTTAGACTCATCAAAAAAGTTTCAAGTATCTTGTGAAAAAAAAAAAATTTACTTAGAAACTTGCACAGCATAAAGAGGAAAGGACAATTGCTCAGTATTTGTGATCCATCTTTACCAGCAAAGATGCTGGAATCAGTTGCCTACTTTGTGCTCACATGCTGCACGTGCCAAGGACCACCTGCTCGAGGACCTTCTGCCCACATTGCAAATGGTGTGCTTTAAATGGTAATACTCCACTGGACAACTTCAAGGTGGTGTCTTCAAAAAGGCATCAAATTGAAGCATATCAATAGGACTCTTCAGTAAAACAAGACTCGAAATAGACAGAAGGCAAACCTGGATCGATGAGAACTCTTCCTGTGCACAAAAGTGACAATGTAGATGTACCCAGCAAGCCTCCTCTTAGTGCAGTATGCCAGCAACTATAACAAGTACAAGGAGACATTTCCAAACTCTCAGAGTTTCTCACCATACAAAAAAAAAAGGGCACACAAAAGTACCTGAGACTGCGGGACAGTAAAAGTCTTGAGACTGGGGGAAAAATAAGAAGATAACTAATTCTAAATTGACTGTTTTCATTATTAAAAATACAAGTTAATTGCCTTCAACCTACTTTTGTATATGGAAAGAAACTGTTTGTAAAGCAAATTGGAGATTAATAGTTTCCAAATATTGAAACTCTCCAGACAAATAAGACATAGCTTCTGCAAAACATTCAATACTACTTCCTCTCAGCACTGGCCATACAAAGGCTTAATTCCATTCCTACCATATATAACAAAGTCTGGGCAGATTTCAGTGGTATTTCCAACTGCAATTTCAAAAAAAAATTTGCAATTTCCAGAAATGGAATTAAGATGGCATTTACAAAACCTGTATTTTAGGCATTCTCTGAAATTAAAATCTTATCCCAGGTGAAGTTCCTTGCCTTGTGTTCTGAGGCAGCTGTTAGACTGCAAATTTAAATCTACAAATACATTCAAACTCATATTCAGGCAAGAAAATAAGTCATTTAAGAGACAGAGTGAGTAGAATCAATCATCTGGGAAATACCCTGTTTTCTCAAGAAGCTGATGTTACAACAGAACTTTCACATTTACACAGTCAGCATGCTAATGCCCACAGAATGGGAAGAGAAGAGGCAAGAACCATAGTAGGACCTCTGGATGCAGGAAGAAACAAGAAAGTTTTACTGTTGTCAAAGAACACAGAGGCTGCATGTCCGGCAGCATACCTGAATGACCTGCAACAGTAGCAGAATAGATGCTGAAGCAGCTCCATGCTCACTGTGTCTGTGAACAGTTCTTTAAACACACACTCAAATAAATACATGACAGACTGCAATGTGTGTTTTACTTCCACAGTCTGGTGGGAGCTGAGCATCAGCCATATGGATAGACTGCATTCTCACAAATATTTTCAACACACAATTGCAATTAATAGACGAGAAGCTCTGAAATGCAGAATTAATGCAAACTCTCCACTCCCTTCTTGGACCTGACAAACTACTCTTAATAGATAGTAAGCGATGACTTCAAAGAGGAGATCAAAGTGGTTTGTTAAAGCAAAATGCTTTCTTGCTTTCTCATGTCCTTATTAAACTTAGGGACTATACAGTTTAGAACAACCTGTATTTAGTAAGACATACACAGGGAGTGTATGGAATAAATGTTTGCCTCCCTGCTTTTAAGTCTCACGTTCTTTGCTTATAAAATAAACTGTAAAGTATTCGAAAACTAGTGCAGAAAATAAAAGGATTTCACAAATTGGAAAGGACAAGTTTTCTCTTGATAGTCAAACAGTTATGATGTAAAGTGGTCTCATTAAATCACAAGTACTTTAACCTTTTCTTGAAAGAACAGGAAGATTTAAAGATTTATAAAGAAATTTTGCCTAAACTAGGAAATTACTCATATTTGACATGTATTGAAATGATAATGCTGATTTCAATAGGCACTCTAAGAGCATTTTCCTCCCAGGAGAGTAATTCAGTCACGGTTACCTCTCTGCATTTAGATTTTAAACTTACTTTCCAAAGCTTTTAATGTGCTATAGTCTGCCAAAACACGGCAGAGTTACATAGATATGATCAGGCAAAATAAAGGCTAGCAAAAAGACTATTTTTATAATTGCAGACACTAAATATGAAACAAAAACATCAATCTGACATGTTCTCAAAGAATCTCCTGTTTCAGCAGGCTCATCTGTATCTGCAAATTCATGTTTAAACGCCACTCTTCTTAATTGGTTAAATAAATTCTGAAGTATACAAAGGAAAGTGAAAGACTCTTAAGACTGAAACTGAAGAAGAAAATACACAATGGTGCTGCTGTTAATAAGTGGAATAAATATGATATTGGTTTCACTTTGCAGAGATAATATGGTTCACAATCGACCTTAATTATGCTCAACTTTTTTGTTTCTTTACAAGTTAAGACTTTAAGATGCCAATTTTTCTGAGGCTTCACTTCAGTGCATATCAGATTCTTTTAAGTTAAGGCTTTTGCTCCAGAGTGTACCTTCAGAGTTTTTGCTAATACATATCTAAAAATACGCAGTGAAAAATATCATTAAATCAAGATCTAACACACAGAAGGACCCTAAAACTTTCAGAAGCCTGAAAGACTTGATCCTCACCAACTGAAAACAACTGGGACAGTAGAAAATTTTGTAGAGGAGTTTCAAGTTCACTACCTTGCATTTTGTAATAGCAATTTTATTCCATGCCAGTTCCCCTAGTCTTTTAGGTCATGCCATTCTTCCTGTATGACATCTTACTGTTCCCCTTTCTGATTATGTCTGTTACCAGCTGCTATGATAGGTAAATTCTTAATATTTCTGCCATGATTATCAACAAAAATAAAACACAAGGCTGGTCCAAAGACTAATTCTCAAGTAATTCAATTGTTTTTGTGCCTGCCCCTTCCTCAGGATTACAAGCAGGTTCCTTTGAGCAGTATCTATTGCAACCCTTCCCACGAGCATTCCCTTTTACCCTACAACTTCTCATAGGTTGTCACATCAACCTGATAGAGGAAATCTGACACATTTACTTTGCCTGAAAATCAGCTTTCTCATAAAAAAAAAGCTAAGAGGTTAGACAGTGATGAGCTATCTATAAGAAATCCACGCTGCATTTTATCCCCTTTTTCATTTAGCTCCACATCTTTATCTATTTCTTCCAAGATCTTTTCTAAATCCTCATATGCCACTGTGTCAAGGCATGGGCTGCATTGCCAACATCCTTTTTCCTTCCTCTCAGTACATGCTTTGGCTGAGGTGGAGGTAATTTTTTCGCAACACCCTGTAGGGTGCCATGTTTCAAATTTGGGGCTAAAGCAGCATTGATAACACATTAGTATTTTAGTTATTGCTGAAGAGAGCTTGCCCAATGTCAAGCCCTTCTCCTTTCCTAGTTGAACTCCTCATCTCACCTCACCAGTAAGCCAGGGTTGGACCAGGAAACTGGGAATGGAGACATCTGGGACAAAAAGATATTCCTTACTCTGTAGCCTCATGCTCAACAATAAAAACTAGGGTAGAAGAAATGTGAGGAATAGGAGTTTTACTTCCAAGGTGATCTGCTGCTCAAAATTTGGCTGGGCAGTGGTCTGCTTGTGGGAAGTGGTGAGTGATTGCCTTTACATCATTTCCTCTCCTCCCAGTCCCTTAGTTTCATGAGTTTTTCTCACTTCTGCTATTTCTGTTGTCTCCCCTGTTCCACTGGCAGGGTGAGGAGGGCCCAGGTGCTTGGCTGCTGGCTGCCATCAACATGACACCTTTCCTAAACAGAAGCATTATAGTTGAATCTCTGGTAGCTTTGTCAAAGGGTTTTATGTGCCAGGTCTTCCAGAATTTTTGGACAAAGACCATCTGTTTTTGCAGCAGCATGTACACTTGCAAATTCATGTTTCCACTCTATATGATCACTTTTGTTTCCATACATGAATTTCTGTTACCTTGATTGTTTTCGCTCTGTGACCCCTGAAAACAGAAACAATGTACTTATTTATCCTGGAGACCTTATTCAAATCATCCTTTATCTCAAGCATGTTTTCACCATACTCAGGTCTTGCTTTTTTACACAAAAAAAAATTAAGAGTTTTTTACTGTTTGACAGTCTAATTCATATCAACCAGTTCATAATTTTATTTCTATGTTACATAGCATTCTCTGTGAATCTGCTTCCTGATTCCACAGTGCTCACACACACTGCCCTCTCTAACTTCAAGGGTACTTATTCACATGATAAACCTGGGCAATACATATCCGTATTTTTTTCTTTTAAAGGCAGAAGTTTCTCTTAATTCCATTATATTAATTTTTTAAAACCTCCAGGCTTTTTTTCCATTCAATCTCCACACTCCAAAGTTTACCTTGTTTCATTAAAATAGTTGCACGTGTTTGTTCTCTTTGAAACCCAAAAGTGTACTTAAAGAACCAAAGAACTGCTTACTCTTCTTTTTCATCTGACTCTAGTTATGAATGCTCAACATTATTCTTGAGACCTACACCTCTGATAACGCCCTCATCACTTAACAAAGCTGGTATACCCAGACTTTCTGCTTCAGCAACTATTTGATGAAGAAACCCTTCATGCAGAACACACAGGAATGTTTGGGCCCTGCTCTTGTTAGTAGAACTTAAATTTCCCAGCTATAAACTGGAAAATAAGTCTCTGCAATGACACAGTTCTTAGTAGTAGTTCCCTCTAACAAATTACACATCTAAATACAAACCCAAGGATTTAAATTCCTAGATTACCACAGTAGAATTAATTTACTATCCTTCTCTTCCCCTAGAATTATTTTATTCCAAAGAAATTATTTTCAGTCGGTGCTATCCTTTCTTCTTTCCTTCCCTCTTATCATTTAATTACTATTTGGTGCTATTCCACCATTTAGCTTTCATTTTTATCATTCCTGAATAGGCATATGCTCTTACACCTGAATGCCAAACATATCTGCCATTCCACCATATTTTTTCTCTCTCTAAATTCGGTTTCACATCTGTAACCAATACTTCACACTCCTCTGTCATGGTGTGTGGTGCCTAGCATCTGAATTTATGAGACACAGACACTTCCAGCCGGAAGTTACTTTTGCATATTTTTGTATGGTCTTGCTCATGTTGTCATTGTCCATTTATGGAAAAAAAATGCTTTTGGCCTCCTGCTAAAAACAAACAAACCTTTGCCTAAAGTTTGGTTGCCAGGCCAAGGGCTAAATGGATCAGGCTGCAGTTGCATCTTACAATAGCACCAAGCACAGGAAGGTTCTACCCTGAGCTCAGAAACTTCGAAAAGGCATTAAGTCTGCAGTTTCTTTAAGGGTCTAGAAGTTATATTTCTTTACTCCTGCCATGACTTGAACAACTTTCTACAGAGAAATAAAGGACCAAATTCCACAGGGTGGTTCATGTTCCTTTGTAATGCAGTTCAAGATGTGTGTGTGTGTATTTAACCAGCCCTTTCACTTTCACTTGGCTATGCCAGGCTTTAGCAGTTCTGAGGTACAAAATGCGACTGACAGCAACAGCAGTAATATAGCACCCTTGGAGTGCTTGAAGTGTAAAGTTCATTAGTTCTACCTTAAGGTCACTCTTTTAATCCAACAGCCAAAATCTTATTCACACTACCATGCTGTTATCCTGGAAAAAAGAAAACTGCAAAAAAATCAAGATGTCAGCTTAGATACTTCTTACAAGTGACAAGATCAGCACTAAAAATCCAAATCACAGTCAATACCTTTTAGCAAGTTTCAAGAAAGCAGCAAAACTGTTCTTGATTGTGCTGCAGACCAAATGAAATTTAATAGAACGGATTGAGGAAATGAAGGAAGGAAAAGATAAACATTTCAATACCTGATAATTGTGTTTTATAATTATTAGTTGAACTTGGCTCACAAACAGAATTTACTAGGGTGTCTGTTGGGAATTACAAGACATGCAAATAACTGAATTTTAATTTCTTCTGTGTTTGTTTACTGATTTTTGTACATACAGTTTAAATTTTAACAAACTCAATTTTGCTTTATCCTCAGTGGATATTTGTACATTTATTAAAAAGTTCTGTCAACAGAAGACTTTTAGAACACAAGAATTGTGGTCTAACAATTCTGAATCGTATTCTTAAAATAAGAGGTAATAGCTCTGTAACTTACTATCTTGACTGATCCTGCACAAACTCACATTTTTACTTATGTGCACTGAAAGAAGGTTTTAAAATTAAATGAAACACAACCCCATAAGGTAAGTACATTCTCTTCTGAAGGAAATAACCTGAGACCCAAGACTAATTGGTAATGTTAGATATAAGTATCTAAGATATTACCAAATGCTATTCTTCATCTCACATCTTCATGTTCTTAAAGGTGAAAATTTTCAGTTTTGTACACTCTGCTTGTTCAGAAGAATGAGCACAGCATTTCTTTCCAGTGCTAAATTAGCAATTGCCTCAAAATGAGCTCCCAAATTAAGATCCTTACCTACGAGACTCAAGAGTTGTCATTTACATCCCCCAATTTGTTCTTCTATATTTATACAGTTATACCACTCTCACACAGAAGTTGTATTTCAACAAATATTAAATGGTTTTTATTTTACTCACCTGCACACTAAGATGAATCCATTTCTTCACAAGAATTCTCCCCAGTGTCATTACTTTTATTGGTGGCTGCAAACCATTTACTGTGCGATAATAAAACATGGTCTCTTTCTCAGAGATTGTGAGTTTGAACACAGTCTGCCCATCAATAGCCTTTTCTATCACACACCTTTGGAAATAACCAAGAAAAACAACATAAGGTCAGAGGCACACACATATACACATTCTTGCCAAGGTGCTATCCTGTAAAGTGATGCTAACCAAAATGTATTAAAATAAACATTAAAAATACAGCTCTTGAGAAGATGCTCAGTGACAGTGAAAGTCACAGGATGTACTAAGTGTAAAAGAACTTGAGCAAAAATATTTTCTGTCTCAACCTGTGAGATTTTTGGGTTGTTTTGGGGGTTTGGTTGATTTTTGTGTGTGTGTTTTGTTTTATTTATTGAGTGCTTGCAACTCCGGCTCATTTGGGGGTGGAAGAGAGATCAGTTTGCCTCCTCTCTTGACGGCTGCATGACAGAAACCACACTGACTGTGCAGGTCTCTGCCACTCTTTTCATATAAAGCTGTGCAACTTAGTACATCTCGTGGAGGCACTTTAATTTTCCTTAGTCTAACAAGGCAAATGCAACATAACCACAAAAAGCACTACAAATGACATGCTTTGGCAATAAGTTTGCCATCTTTCCACCCACTCTGTGCAGCCCGAACACCAGCTTACCCTACACTCTCCCCTTTGCAGTGTCTTTCTTTAGCCTAAGAAACTAGAGCAAGGCAAGAAGGATATCCAGACACCTATTAGGATTTTTTTTCCCTGCAAAGAAGTCACATCAATAGCAAATGCAACAATGTCATATCAGGTACAGAGAATATGATCCACAGCAACCTATTTTGCATTTCAAGCTGCTGAAATGTTTTTGCCAATCCAATCACCATGACATCAAGAGTCCTGAGAAAGCACAGGCTCCATATGCCTGTGTAACAACTATGTATTTTATTAAGGCAATCAAGCAAGCAATCTTGTATTAATAAATACAAAAGAAAATTATAAAGTTCTACACTTCCCATTTGAGCTGCTCGAGAAATACAGTTCTCAACGTATTGACCCATGAAAAGTCAAATATTTTAGCCATTACGCCAGACTAAGTTAGTGCACTAAGTCACAAGAGGGAAGCATATAAAATTTGTATCAGATTATTATTTACTTACACATATTTCAGAGACAAAAAAAAACCCAAAACAGAAAACCACTGTGTACTGACGTGTGTCTTCATCTACTCTGCATTTATAAAAGAAAACTATCAAAAAGGCTGTTCTTTGATACTGCCATTATTCACTAATTCACCTTTAAATCCAAGAGAAAAATTAATTCTCCCTGTTCCTGTTCTAGCCTGCTGGAATGAAACACCTTGCAAAATGAAGACTTCTGTTTTCCCAACCTTACTAAATTTCTTAATAAATCATCCACTGCTCTTTCCCACATTTTGTTTGCTTGTAAACATGCTAGTTTTGTTAGATAATAAATGTGAAGGAAGGCTCAGCTAAGTAGCAAAATATTTAGGAACTGGATTTACCCAGTTCCTGGATAAACAATAATTGGATAATCCAGGGTTTTGTTTATTTTACTTATCTAAAACAAACATCCCCACATTGTTTTTATCCCCAAAGGTGTCATGACTTTAAGAAGGGAAGTGACCTTGATGTACATCACTTTGAAAACTGGAAAGAACAAATGTGAATTGAGACTTACCAGTAAAAGAGGAAAATCAAGAGGGAAAAGAGAAGAGAGGGAAGGAAAAAGGAAAAAAGCAAAGATCCAAACTAGTTCTAACACAGGTGAAATAGGAGGCATTACTTCTGACTCTGAGCTTGATTTTCCATTCCAGCCATGATTACAGAGAGAAGCCACTATCCTCTGTGAAGTCTTCAACTTCTGGTAACCTGCAGTCCCACAGAGCCAATATCTGACTACATATGTCTCAGTGGTGGGGTTGGAGGGGAAAAAAGCCACTAACACAAATCCACTCGGTCAGCTTTCAAAGAGAAAACAGAACCAGAGCAAACGGGAACATCTGCATTGATTCAAAATCAGATGCATGGTATCTTAAGGCAAATACCCCTTTCAGTCTAATTCCTAATGTAAAACATCTGAACAGATAAGTAATACCATATGATTTTAGTCACTTAGATAAATAAAGTTTAAAAAATCTGTGTGCTACCCAGTTCACATTCAGGCCATTCCTGCTGATCCTTTTGCTTGTAAAAGGTCTCAGCTCACTTCTTGCCATCACCAATATCCTCTGGGCATCTGAACTTGCTCCAGCTCACACTACATTGATATAAGGTGCCTGTAATGGTTACTCACATTTGCAAAGCTTGTACCCATATTCTTATCCTGTTCCATTGTGAAGGGCTGTCACCATATACAGTTTCCTGTATTGTGCTAATGCTTACATACAAGCTACACACAGGTTTACTGAAGGCAATTATATTAACTGATGAGTACATGCAGCAAGAGAGGAAACATGAGGCAAGAATGAAACTCAGGGGCAAGAACTCTGCTCACTTAGTGGCTAAAGGGAAAGAAAATTTAAAGACTGAAGTACAAATGTCAATGCTTTCTTACTCTTGCTTTTCTTCAATACTTCTAATATGCAGTGACTTAAAAGCATGCCTGCAAATATGTCTACTAAACATCTTAGAAGAACATTGGGGCTTCAAATACATCTGTAACATGACCTGACTCTTCACTCTGTTGTGTATCGTCTCCCAGATTAACACAAGAAAATTTGGTATATGAAACTGATGAAGAAAATTCTTGGTGTCTCTGCTTACGTGCAATCTTTAAAGGGCCTTCAGGCATGAATCTTCACATCACTCTCTCCTTTCAGCTAGCACAGTAACTTCTAACAAAAATCCTGCTATTCTCTTACATGGGTACATGCCTATCAGAATGTCACAGGATGTAATGGGATACTGTGCAGCAACATTCCTAGCTTCTTTTCTAAGCACACACTGTCACAGGCAGACCATATCAAACTCAGCACAAAAACACATTAGTATGGCATGTCCAAAACACAGGGGTCTGCTGTACTTGATCTAAGAGCACTTTGCCAGTAAAAAAACCCACCTTGTTAAACTTTCAATCATTCCTGTGGCAAAATGAGCAGCTTTGCTGGGAACACAAAGACTTTGTTAGAATGCATCCCAGTTCTGTGAGGTTCCTCTGCTGTGATAATGGGGTTTAAAAGGTCTCACAAATGACATGTAACAGGGACAATTCCCCATCAGGGACTGCAAAATGTAGGACATCCAGTAAGTAAAACTTCACCTGCCAATCTGAAGGACTCACTAAACCAGTATAATAAAAGGGAAAACATCTTAGTCTTCTGGTAAATTATTTCCCTTTTGTAAGATGCCTTCTGAGTCAAGCTTCACTGACTATCTATGTGCAACAACTGTTCCATTAGAACTGCAGCTCAGTATTCCTTTTATGAAAAAAGAAAAAATAACACAATTCTTTCTGTGCCAGTGAAACAAAAGCACCTGGACAGTGGCACATCATCCTGACAACTGGAATAACTGCTGTCCATCTTCAGTTTTCAGGACTGGGCTTTACCATTGTCTTTTCTACATGTTGAATAGCAGCAAATCTCACAAGGCATAAGAATGAAGTGATCTATTACAAAAATTGAATAAAAACATTTAAAATTTAAAGTGATCCATAAAACCCACTGAACAGGAATATGTACACTGTGTAGTTATTAACACAGCAGCAATTGGAAGCTAATCTTTTACACTAGTCCATGGCTTATCAGTCATCAGTAGAGTCTCGTTTCTTCACAGCACTTAATCATTTGAAACTAAGGACATAACATTTCATTGTTTTAGGCTCCATGCATCAAAGCCTATCCCATTGACAAAAGACTTTCACAGATCTCACTCAACACATTGCTGCAACAGCTTGCTTGGATATTAGCAGGATGCTTCTGCTTCAAGTTAGGCATGTGCTCTGCTGAAGGAGACTCTGATGTGACCACGTGTGTGTGGACAGGAATTCATGGCATGGGAACACACCAGAAATGGATTCTCTGACATTCAAGATTCAACCATTACACAGAAAACCATAGGCCAAAGCTCCAGAGATGCCTTTACACATACCGCCAGCTGAAACGATTTAACTTCAACTCAAAAGCCCCTTTTGCTCTGCAGATATCATTTATTTCCACTCCATAACCACAAATTCTACAGTTAGGTCAAGTTTTTTAAGGTAATTATCACTGCAGAAAACATACTATCATTTTACATTATGATTTTAGATATTTCTATTTTTTCTGATGATTTTGCTACCCTTCGACAGGTGACTATGTCACATCAGCATGCGAAATAAGTATCAAGAATGCCTCAACAAAGCAAATCATTAGCTACATTCTAAGAGTAAGTTATGAACACAAGTATAAAGTCATTTGTAGCATGTAGTCTGAAAGAACAAACTACACTCTTTGTGTGCTTTATTTTAAAGAGATCTGCACAACAAAGGTAAGAAAGAGTAGGAGGCTCTGCATTCTGTGATAGATGACAGAACTTTTTTTGCAGGATCTGGGATGCGTTTTTCAAAAAGCAGGTTTTTCATTATAGTAAGGCCCAGTCAAGCTGAAAGGTCACTTCTAACAGCAGTATTTCCTGAAAATGCAACATGTAGGCAAATATGAGAGGGAGCATGCTTAGCCACCTTTTTTGTGAGCATCTAGTAAAATTTCACTAGCAGTTTAAACAGTGGAATCACTTGTTAAAGCAGCAACGCAATCTGCCAGTCAGGAAACGTTCCCCAGATCTTCCAGGAAGACTATGACCTCTCTTCTATACATCCAAAATATACATTTCGGTGGCTTTACTTGTTTGTTTTTAAGACAAACTTGTGTTGGAGGAGTCCTAAGATCTTAGATAATTTTTTTTCCATAATGAAAGCAGCAACAGCACAACCCTGTGACAACATAATTTTCTAGCAGCTTTTAGAAGGAATGTGAATTGGAAACACAAATTTCTCTTTTTGAGAAAAGACATGCACATTATATCTGAATAGTTCCAAGCACTGAAAGCCATTGGACTATCATTTGAGTCAATGCCACTGAAATTGAAGCCGCTTGTCTTGACATCTGGGAAGACCCCAACCTAAATAGGGCTCTATAAACGTCACAGTTTCCCACCACACCTTTTAAAAGTTTAAAGAGCTTGCTAATAATGACCGTGACTACAACGATCAATTTTTTTAAGAGCACCAGGAAAGTAAACACCTTCAATACTACTTACATTACACCTTCTTGCTCAGGTTTCAACCATACAGTTAACGTAAATGAAGCTCCAAGCCTTGGAGGACGGGGAGTAGAGAAGCAATCCTTGTGATTATGAAAAATAAAACTGGAAGCATTGCTGGAGGACCCTGGATGCAAGTCCCTCTTGTCCTCTGTGATACAGATACCAAGGCCTTCTGAAAGAAGCTGTTTGTAGGACGAAGGCGATGACCTATATGGACATTCCTGAACACAAAACCTCTGAGTGCAGGATATAATACTTTGAACATCTACTGAGCTATGACAAAAAGTACTTCGGTGTGGCAGCCCACAAGTGGCTTGAGTTGGCACGATTGACACATTCTTGAAAGCTCCCACATTTTCAAGCCTAGGGAAATGTCCCTGAGAGCTGACCAACACAAAGGAATCATAATAAGTTAAGAATAATGTTTCAATAGCATGAAACAAGAAACGACATCTCAAGGAAAGAGCTCGGCAATTCATGTTTACAAAAAAGCTCCTCCTGATTAAAGCAAACATAAATAAATAATGATGTCCATGTCGGTAGCAATGTCCTCAGGTGCTGTGCTTTAAGAGTTTATGTAGCGTTTCATCCTCAAAAGCCCCATGCGAGGACTCAGTCACAAGCGACATCTACATCTTCTGGCCAGGGAAACACACGTGGGTGACAGCCGGGATCTGCAAACCACAGAAAACAGACACAGTCCATAGGAGGAACCTGCTCTTTTGCACCAACAGAGGTGACGCCCGGCTAGGGATTTCAAGGGTTTGAATTCTTCGTCCAGATTCCAGCCAGCAGGCCCACCTGCACACCTTTGCCGGCTAGGGCACAGACATTTCTCCGAGCCCAGGCCTTGGGATTAGGGCGGCTCAAGGGCACGCAGGCTCATGGCCGAGCGGAGTTTATCCCGGATCTGTCGCGTCACCTGGCTTTGTGTGTCACAGTAAGGAATTCGGGACACGGCAGCAAACCGGGGCATGCAACTTGGGCCTCTGAAAGTCTCTGCTGAGGGTTTCGGGCGGGTTGGTTGGACCTCACGCCTGCGGCCCCCCGGCGCTTACCTCAGCCTCGCACCGCTCCCTGGCAGCTGCCGCCCCCACCGCGCTATTCCCGAGGGACAGCCCCGTTCCCCGGGAGCCAGGAGCGGTGTTCCCACCCTCCCGTCGCGCCTTACCCCGCCGCCCACCTCACGCCGGCTGCTCCTCTCAGCGCTCGGCAAAGCTGATTAAAACCACGTTCCCCATCTGTCCCGTGTGCAGCTTTTTCTAACAGCGAGCGCCAGCGCCGGGGCGNCAACGCCGCGGCCTTCCCCGCCCCCGGGCCCGCCGGGAGGGACGGCGGCAGCGCCGCGCCCGGCGGGAGGCAGCGAGCGGGGCGCTGGGACACCCTGGAACACGCTGGGACACGCACGGAACGGCGGCGCTGGGCCCGCTCCCCACAGCAGAACGGTGCAGCCAAGGAGCGTCCTCAGGCGCGTTTCTCCCGCGTCCCGTTCCTCCCTTTGGCAGCGCTCCGCGCAGAGGGTGCGAACAAGCTGCAAAGGTGTCGGTGAGCTGAGCATGGGCTACAGCGGAGTTGTTTACGTGTGCTTCTGGACAGAGAAGCACCAATTAATACGTCCCCTGAGGATATAGGAGGCATCTATAAATTTTATCTTTATTGTGGAAGTTGCATGAGCTGCAACCTGGCTGGTATCTTTCCCTACAATTTTGTTGCTATTGCCTCCAGTAACTTGTCACCTTAGCATATTTGGACTTTCACTGGCAACACAGTGACAAAATTCTTTGGCACCATATACAACTGCTAAGAAATCATCCTCTGTCATAACTCTTAATGCATTTTAACAAGCCTTTCATCCCATATCAAACAGGCTCCTTGACCATTCCTGGAACATCTCTGCTTTAATACAGATCTTTTCCCTAAGGTCATAAAAGATAAATAGTAATTCCTGCTGAAGTGTTATCAGTCATTTTTCCAGTGTTTTCATGTTCTGGTAGTCACTCAGCATCGTAGCTCTGTTGTCAGAATTACATGCCCTAAAGTATTCAAATGTAAAGAACTTTGTTTACCACAGGAGGGCTGGGGGAAAAACATTTGTCTGAGGCACAGTGCAAGAACTCATCCCATAAAGCATTCCTAGATAAATACAGTCAGACCACATGCTGCCACAGTACCGTCGTCGGCAGTGCGATGGCCAGAGCTTTTGCACATCAAGAACGAACCAGGTCTTACAGAACACACAGGAGGGAGGACAGGAAATACGATAATAAAATCCTATCTATTAGCTACCATCTCAGGACATCAAAGAATGGGAACAGCTATGAGCATGGAGAGTGCACCTGACAAAGGAAGGAGCTTACCAAGTGGTCAAAGACACCAGACTGGCTTGTGTGTATTTCTTGGCATTTGTGAAATATAAATAAATAAATAAATAAGTAAAATCAAGTTTTGCTTGCTCCCACCCCTTTCTAGCAGCCAGCAAGCTTGCTCCAAGTATCCTTGCAGGTCTAAGAGATGTCTGAAAGGAAAGTCAGGATATGTTCACCACAAAATGCACTTTCTGTTATATTCTGCCGATACTGGACAGCCTCACCACCTCCCAGACAGACTATAGCATCTCTCAATTGTGCTCAGTTTGGGAAAGTGGCCCTGACTCATACTACACCCTCTATTCCCCAAAATAACAAGCAGAAATGACAATTTTTTCCTTTGCATATTTCATCCAAGTACACAAGACAGCAGTACAAACCTTGCAAAACCACATTGCACGCCAACAATCACCCAGGTCAAGGATCACTACATTGCTGTTCATCAGGAGTCTAATCAATAAACTACCTGCAGGAGGTTAAACAATGAGAAGGCATCCAAGCCTTTGCAACCAAGAACAGGCATGCAATGTAAACTGTACCACAAATGAAAAAAAAACCCAAACAACTAAGTGTGATTTTGAGGGAAATACAGATCCTATTCGCAGGAGTGTTTTGAAGGCTTTTTAATGTACATTTATGAAAACAGAATCCTATCAGACAAAAGAAAGTATACTATTATTATGCAATGAATTCTCATGAAGAACACATTATGCCCATTTAACAGAATTAGAATTGTGGAACAGGGGAAGAGATATAATTCCAGTGCTTCAGGCTTTTAGTTACAACTAAAATTACAACTAGTTCACTTACTAGTTACAACTAGTTCACGTCATCAGGAAAGAAAGCCTTCATTAACCCCTGAGGTGCCTTAAGCAACCCCAATGTCATTGGAGAATCTGACCTGTACCAGAAAGTTGTGACATAACTGGCCACCTGGTCCTAATGATTCAACACCCTATCCATGGCAGATGGCATTATGCAAAAAAACCCCTTTCCATAGCAATTGTTTTCTTAACTCACAGATAGCAGAGAGTTTCAGGACACAGAGGCTCTAGGAGGTCAGGACAGGTTGCTGAGGAAAAGAAACCATAAAGCCTGGTTTGTTGTACAGCAGCCTAAGCCTTGACTAGAAAATTTGAAGACCACGTGTCTAAAGTTTGAATGCTCTGAAGCAAACTTTTATATGAGAAGTCATCTTCCTAAAATCAAATATAAGCCCTCAAACCTACCTATTTGCACATGCTCAGTGGAACATCTCATTAAAGATGGTAAAACCACAGGGGCTAATTAAGTTTGCATAAAAGGCAAGCTTAACACAACCATTGCCAAATTTCAGTGTGTTTGACTTTGTAACAATGATCCTCTGATAGAATGAAAAGTAAGAGAATGAAGGGAACACAGCAATACATTTACTCAAAACTACAATTGTACAAAGCTAGTGTGCTCAAACAGTGCAAAATTGCATGTGTGTTTTATACTTACACAATGCAGTGACAATTTAAAATTTGAAATAATTTCCTAGAATCATAATTCTTGGGATGACTGAGGTAGAATTTCAGGTAATCCATTTCTCTCATAAAATACCATGGGTGTTCTGCACCTTCACAATTGCTTTTAAATATTTTCATAAATGGTGGGAAAAGTCCTGACACCTAATTTGTTCATTGATTTTGCCTTGTCATCTGTTAATGAAGAGTTCTGAAAAAATGCAGAATTTTGCAGTGTATTGTAACCTTGCTTTTGTATCATGTTCTGCAAACCCCTTAAAACCAAAATTACCTCCAATTTGTGCAGTGCTGACTAGTTGAATGCTGCAATTTTTTTGCTATAGTCTGAAGTGACCTGTGTAAACTAGCCCACACAGCATGACTTTCAAAGATTAGACTCAAGTGTACCATTCAAGATTCACTTTCAGTGAATATTCATGAAGACTTGCTTTTAAGAGTGCTTTTTCCCGTAAAACTCCACCATTTGAATATTTGCAGGAAATTAACATAAAAGATCCATTTGCATTACTGAGTCAATATGTATATTTCAAATTCAACTGTCTAGCAAAATTATTTTTTCCAATATTTTGCAAGCAATAATAAAACTACAATGCAAGTACATTTTAATAGCTGGAGGGGAGTTCATCATGACAACCCAGAAATAATTAACAACTTACATTTTAAAGGGGAGGAAATTCTGTATAAGCCAGCGAAATAAATACTGAAGTAAAATTTTCTGAAAGCACAGGAGGAGGCGGCAAGTACTTTATAGAGCTGTTAAGAGCCTTTTAACAGCTTTAGAAGTACAGTACATCACACCACTTATTTTAGCACCAAAAACTTTCTTTCTTACTAGAAAGGCAGAAACAAAAGACTCTTTTAGGCAATGAGCTTTACAGGTTTCCTTCACGTGAAACTGCAGCCCCACAGTGCACATCTCCACATGATAAACCCAGAGGAAGGAAACCTCTGCAAGGGCTTCTTTAGACAAAGTTCCTTTCCAATGACCATCATAGGCTGTTATAATGACCTGTCCAAACAGGAAAGGCCATCCTATACAGCTGAAGCACTTGTGCTTTTATAATTGACATTTTCTCTTCTCACAGCATCTGTTATTTCCTCCACACCTCCTCACACCCCAAGCTATCATATACTTTCCTGGCAGTTACCAGCATAGGACATGTCCAAGAAACAATTTCTTTTTTATTAGCCCATTCTTTAAAACAAAACAAAAAAACCCCCACCCAACTCTAATCATTCTTCAATGTATCTGCTGGCCTTCAACCCTTTTGATACATTATCTATACTTAATTAATCAGTTCTCTGTTTTCATCATCAACCCTTTCTCCATAGTCTCAATCAAATCCCTGCCTCCACTCTTCCTTCCCCTTTTGACATTCTGCTATACTCCTCTATTTCATGGCTGGTAGGAGGAGAAGTCAGCAACCAAAACTTCTATGAAGAGATTTACACATGAGACATTGCAGATAGATTCACCAAGGGTAGCATTTCTTCTAAAGATCCTTCTCTTCTTTTCAAAGATGTTCTGTGCTTTGCAAAAAACCTAGGGAACCAAAAAAACAAAACAAACAAACATTAAAAAAAACCCAAAATGAAGAAACAAACAAAAAAACCCCAAACAAACAAACAAAAAACAAGCAAAAAAAAAAAGTAGCCCAAACCTTCTCCACATGTTAGAAAGTTAAATTAGTATTTATCCAAATATTAAAAAATTAGGCAATTTTCTGGAGACAGATGGGTCTGGCTTTCAATTGAAGACTACATCATACAACATGAGCATAATAATTTGCTCCTATAAATGATCAGCTTCTGTGTTTTTTCTTGAAAATTATATCACAATTCTCAAAATACCTATCTTTATAATATCTTTTTTGTCAAACCCCCTGCAATTATGACCTTCTCCTTCAGCTTCTAAATTCACATCTATTTCAGGGCTCCTCCTGTTGCTTCTTGCAAACCACTACAGCAAATTGTCATATTTATCATTCCCGAGGACATACTCCTTCCCCAAACATCTCCTATTTGCTCCTGTAAGGATCTGATCACTTTTTATTCAACTCTCCAACAAGCATCAGGTCCCTCAAACTTTTATCATCCTCTGCCTTAAGAATACTTATTTCCCACTCATTTCTTCTACTATTCAAGGTATTCGTCTCCTTCACACCACAGGTATCTCATAAATACTCTGACCTTTAGTTTTCCCTCTCTCCTCTTACTCATTTTCTCTTTCCTCTTAAAGCTTCCACCTGAGCTTACCTCAGTCCAAAGTTCTCCAAAGTTTGTGGTAAATCCTTTTTCTTCTCACAGGCTCTCTCTCTTCTATATGCCATGAGGCAGAGACCTGAAGGAAGCACTCCAGAGCCATAGTCTGGTTATTGCTGTGCTTTGCTTAGCTGCTGGGTTAGCAGACCCAGGAATGATGAACCAAGAGCTTCATCATCTCCAGCAAAGAATCACAGTCCTCTCCTTTCCTCTCTAGGAAAGACACACTGAAGGTCTCCCCATGCCAGGGGGAGCAATTAAACCTTTTCTGCTGCACCAATGAGATGAGCAGCAAAATGGGAGGAGATGCTGCTGTCTTCCCTTTCCAAAGGAACTAAGAAGAAAGCAAGTTTGGGGTAGGCCTGTTTTCTTCCCTTCCTTCCACCTCTTTAGAGCTCCCCTGTGCCATCACAGTGCAGATTGCCTTCTCGAGGAACAGCTCTTCAAATAATTTCCACCCACCAGGACCCATTTACTCCCTCACCCCTGGAAGGACATGGCTGCCTTGGGGAACTTCATGCAGCTGAATTCAGGTCCTCTCTCCACTTCAGACTGATACAGAACAAGAACTGCACCATCCCTACTGTTTCCCCCCAAACTTTTCCCTCTGTATTATGTGTCATCTTTCAAAGGAGTGCAGTGCCTGTAGAAGCCTCATTCTTTTCTTTAAAGTAGTGATTCCTCTGCTCCTGGCCCCCTCTTCTTTCAGGAATAATTTAAAAACTGCATTGCATTCAATGAGACAGAGGTCTCCCCAGAACCAATGAGCTGAGCTTGTTAAACTTCCACCTGTGAAACACATTAACATTATTCACCACCCAACTTTGAGGTGTTCATTTTTCACCGTTATCTTTAACAAGTCCATCTCCTATAACTGCACGCACATTTTTGCATTAAAATATTTTGTGCACCTTAATCTATACTGTAAATTCTCAGGAACATTCACATGCACTGTTGTGGGATTTCATACTTTTCTAGAATTGTAGCATAAGTATAGGCTAGTTAAAAAACAAAACAAAACAATAAAATTCAGATGCTAGCTTGAGGGAAGCTATTCAAAGAAGAAACAAAGCAGTGATAAAATCCAAGTTCTAATCAGAGCTAAGAAATTAGTAACTGCATGTCTGTATCTTAGGTTCCTTATCTACAGATTGAGAAGGTTGATGTTGAATTTAGCAAAGCACCATGACACATGCAGAAAGGAACAAATTGACAAAGAATTATCAAGTGCAGTAAAATTTCTGAGCTTAACTGTCAAGTGGCAAAGCCAACCCTTTTTTCTGAAGTTCAAGAAACAGCTTAACTTAGCAGTAAATCTAGTTTCAGCTATGAACAAAAAGGTCTACTACTAAAAGCCAAAAATTGGAAGTATTATATGGTGGCCAAATGCTCCAATGGAACAGTCCTGTGAAATATTAGAGAGCAGTCAGTAATTAATATCCCATGGCAAAAGAAAATTGATAGTATGATCCTGTGCTTTATAAACTGAGAGAGAAATAGAATGAACAATATGAAAATACACACTAATAGTTGCAGCAAGGAATTATGGATTTACATCTTTGCTGGTGAAGATGCTCTAAAGAGTAAGACTAGAAATTCCTTCCAAGTGCTGGGTGACAGCACAGGGAAGCAGAGAAGCCTCCCACAGTGAGAAAAGTGACTGCAGATGAAACGGACCTTTTGTTTTTGTCCACAAAACCCCCAGTGGAGCAGCTCTGTGAGGAAAGGGTGATTTAACTGCATTCTAGTTGAATAAATGTAGATCTAGAAAGTTTGATACACAACACCAGTGGGAGACAAGGGCACAGGGTAGGAAGCATGTCAAGATAATCAGAGGGAAAAGGTGCTGGTAGAGGAAGGAGCAGAATGAATCTAAGAGCTGACTGCTGCCCAAATGGGCAGTCTCACTCCGCCCAGAGGATTTAGCAGATTGAATCCACTCACCAAGGAGTCAAGTGAGTGCCAAAAGTGGGTACAAGGATATTGGCAGGAACAGGATCATCCATTCTAAGTGTGGCAAGCTTTTAGATGGTCTCAGTTTGCTTTGAGAAAACATATCCCAAGTTGAGTATTTATCTGATCTTTAGAGTCTCCTTCTGAGGCCGGAGCTCATGGCAGTTTTTGAACCACTTACACAAAGTGAGACATGACTTTCTAGGATATCATGATTCCTGGTGTCTTTCTCCATCCCAGAAACTTTAGAGGGGAAGAGGCAAAGGCAAAGGAAGATATCTAAATTAGCTATACCATTGATGGAAAAGGAAGCAGAACTCAGCCCTGATACCTTCACCTTGGCTGTACTCAGTCCACCTGTAATTACACATATTTCCTTGGCAAGGCACAGCCCATGATGACCAGGATCTTAACAGCTACATCAGAAAACAGAGGAAAAGGGACAGAATGTGTGACTAAGATTAATAGGATATCATTAGATAAACAAAACCGTAGGAAAATGTGTTCCATTTATTTTGTGAGAGGCAGAACTACCTTGTACCATTACCATTGCATTTTCATGACCATCCTAATGAATATATTCAAATGTCAGTGCAATTTTCATCAGGAGTATGCAAAAAATGCAAGCAATTTGGTACGGCCATAGCCCAATTGTAAAATCTCTGAGGAAACATAAATCCTAATATCCCAGCCTTCCTAAGGGAGGGGAAACAAACTGTATGTGCACCAATATGCTTCTACTGATACAGCTGAAGACTGGAAAATGTTGCTTTATCAATATTGCCACAACAATTAAGCCTGTGCATATAGAAAAGGTTCAAATATAGCAGGAAATTATCCCCTTGCACATCATTTATTTTAAGTAAGATATATGTATATATTTTTAATCAAGGTAATTTTCTTTATGTATAATTTTATAAATTTCATAATTAAGAGGGGCTTGGTTTGGTTTTTTTTTTAATCAGAATTGGTCTTGGAGCAGTGAAAAACTATCAGGCTCAAGCGAGGGGTGCTAAATAGCTGGGGGTTCCTATAGCCTCAGCCACAGATCCATAGGCTCAGACAGGGACTGGACAGAGAAGTCTCATTCCATTAGGATTCTCTGCAGAGGAGAGTGACAGCTGCATTCACAGGAAAAGCCTCAAGACCAATGAGGACACATGACTTGGCTTGGGCCCAAGCAGCACTGTTGAGGTTTAAATCCTCTCATTCAAGGACACCTTGACAAAAATCACGCAAACATCTATATTTATGCCTCCCCAGCATTTGGATGTTTGGGATAGAGGAAAGTAATTACTCTCATCATCCGCACACTTGATGTTAATTTTTAATACAATTTTTACCAGGTAACACTAAAGATACCAGCATATCAGCATAACATGAGGATAACAGTGTAAATGAGAAAGTGGGCTCATATTACAGTCCAGTTTTCAGGGCCAAGTTGAATCTTAATGGAACACCTTATCTGCATATTTTAAAGGTGCCATTTACTTCCCAGTCTTTAAAATAGGTTCCAGAAGTCCCTTGAATACATACTGCTTTTTTTTTGAAATTAATTTCCAAAAGAACACTATTATTTTTTCATTGATCTCTACTAATTATTCAAGAAGTAGTTGTTTACCAAAAAAAAAAAAAAAAAAGCAAAAATCCCTGCAACATTTTCCTTAAGCTTTTTTGAAACCCACTCAAAATTAACTCAGCTATGTAAATCACTGATATGTACTTCATGGAGATTTTTCTAAGCATTTCACTGTACATCCAGCCTTTTGACACTTGTTATCTACTTTAAAATCTTTCAACAGTTGAAATTACTTTCAGTTTTAAAATTGTTTAATTTTTAACTTATTTAATCTTGTTATCTCCATAGTAATCTAGTGCTCACCGTCACAATTCATTGTCAGGTTTTAATTCTTTTGTACCACTTGGGGTCTATGCACAATTTCCCAGTTTGAATTTACCTAAAATCAAGGTGTAAAGTAAACTGAAGTTATTTAGTTACTTCTTTTTTTTTTTTTTTTTCCAAAGGACAAACATATTTTGCAATTACAAAAATATCAATATTTAGTCATATATTTTTACCTCTCCACAATTCAATATTGCAGAACTATCTCCCATCTTTCAGCCTCATGTGAATAGCCTGACCAAAGTCTGCAAGAAAATTTACTCAGAAGGGCTGGGGAGTATAAATTTGGTATAAGTATCTGTAGGGGAACGGCTCTGAAGAAATTTTCATTTCATGGAAGTCATGATACAAGAAGATTGGTTAAACTCTGGACAGTCTTACAGCAGGAGTCTGGAAACCCCTGAAGCCAATCCAAGCCTTTGAGGTGTTTGGAGATAGCCCAGGGTATTGACTCAGGACCTCCAGCATGGCTCAAAACAAGACAGCTCAGGTTACCCAGCTTAAGATTTGTTTCTCTGTATTGTTTTACCATTTCAACTGTTGAACTGAAATGTTCAGTGTCCAAGTAAAATCATGTGTCTAACTTGGAGATGAATTCTTTCTCTATTGACAGGTTCTCAAATTAGTGTGACTCAGCTCCTGGTCAAATGACAGATGACAAAAACCAGAGTCAAGATGTGGAATTCTTTCCACCTACGGTGTGCTGACTTACTGGAGACAGTGTCCCTTTTAGGATATTTTAGAGGGTTTTTCTCTTCCTTGCTTCTAAGATGTTTTTGTGGTGCTTTGCCCTATGCAAGGATCATACTCAGCTTGTGGAACAATGAAAGTCTTCCAAGGTTTTACTTCCAGGAAAAATATTAACCACAAATAAGTCCAGAAATTAACAAGAGGAAGAAAACAGACAACTGCATTTTGAAACTTATTCCTGTTTTGTAATGTGAAACTGGAGCTTGCTTCCATAAAGCTGATTCATACTCTCTCCTGAGCATCTGTTTAAAGAAAGGATAGCTACAACTGAACTGGGATGAAATGTTTGCTTCACGTAACCCATGCATTGTCACAAATTTCTTCTTCCAGTAGCAGACAATCTCCTCCACTTGCCAGTGTGTTTTCCTATTCAAATGAGATGAAAATTGCTAGTAGGCAAATAGAATACAAAAGGAGCTGACAAGATACAGTGTCTTGCCTTTCCCCTGCTCCATAGCCCAACTCCAAGTCTTTTTATTTTGAGCATTTTCTGTAAAGGCTGAGTGTGGAAAGTGCCTGCTAGTCTTCAGCATTCGTGACCAATCTGTCAGTCTCTTATAATCAAGGGCTGGGATACTTCTCCCTGCCGCATAAAGCTCCTGAGGGTGGATCCACTGATACATCAGGGAAGCCTGAACTAAAGCACCAACAGCAGCACAGGAGAAGAAAGCTGAAATAGCACGAGGAGCAGGGACTCGAGGGTGTTTGTTTCCATGATGCCATGAAACCAAATACTGCTGGCTATAAAAAAGCATATGTGAAACACTCCTGGTCTGATAAACAGGACATGTTTTTACAAATGTAAATGAAACACTGAGCATCACTGAAACCATCTGAAACCTGTTTGATGTGTTAGTCCACAGCAGCAGTCGGATAGCAAGTGACAGGGAACTTGAAAGCTGCTGAAAGCCTTCCTTTTGAAGCTGTCAGACTTAACACTGTCTTTTTATTATACAGAAACTCCCTCCCACCCCACTGAAATACTGAGTGCATATTTCACTGTGCAGAAGATGAAAATAGAAATAAAGTATCCACGGACAGGTTGCCAACATTAGCCTGGATGTGGAGTACTGATCTGTACAAAAGTAACTCAGTCCGTGTTTTCTCAGCATCTTACTTCTCTCTAAAAAGCCAACAAAGGGATCAAGTTCTGTGATGAAGATACCTGTTCAGTAGAGCTGTTTTATTTGGACATTTAAACTGTCTCCTGACATATCCTGAGTCAAAATTACCTGCATAGAGGCACCACACAATGATGACTTTCTCATTACTGAATCAACCTGGATCACGTTGACAAGGAATTAAATATTTCCATCATCTAATACTACATTCCCTAAATATACACATAAGACTGAAGTAATACTTCACATATTCCTTTTCCATTTTGCTTGAAAGATTAAACAAAAGATTGACAGTATTTACCAGTACTCTAATTGTTCAGGGGAGAATGTTAAGAACTGTGAAATAAGCTTCAGCTGAGCGATTGCAGGTAGAATAAGGTTATAAGAGTTTTAAATACATGATGAATATGTTTTTATGCCTTTTGTACTGAGTGCAGATAGTGAGGCTTTTCTGAGGAATAATTTGGTCTGCCTAAATTAGGTTCCTTTGGAGAATAGTTCAGAGGAGGAGCCAAGACACCACTTCAAGGTGCTGACTGACTCCCTCAGTGTCATATCTGGACTTCCTCAGGTAAAGAGTCATATGTCAGAGATACATCTTACTTCTATCTCAAAAGTGTTTTCAGACTTTATGGATGCATGAGATTCCCACGTTCTCCAAATCATCTACAAAATTTTTCAGCGCATTTCACATTTAAATGTTTACTACTGTCACGGTTATTAAATAATTTTCAACTATCCCAGAACAAAATAGCAAACAGCTCATTTATGCCAACCTCAGGCTACACTGAAGTGATACTTAGCTACATTTAACATTCTTGATTCCATAGCTGAGTAATTTAAGCATTTTTTTAAAAACAAGTTCATATTAATAATCTGAAGACACTTATTTTGACTAGTTACAGGCCAGCTCTTCAACTGGCACAAGGACACAATGCTGCTGTTGTCACCACACCATATAAACCCTAGCACTTGGCTTTGAAGACTTTACTGGCTCAGATCACAGCTGAAGATGTAGCCCACAATTTAAAACTCACTGAAAAACATCTAAGCCCTCAAACTTAATATTTGCTTGTGTTCATGCCATAAAGCTCAATGACTATAATAGTCATGGAAAATTAACACTGAAGGGGCACAGACTAATTTAGAATGAATTTGTTTTAAACATGGATGAAGACAATTCATTTGCCTGATTGCCTAGAGAAATGAAGTTTTGGATGATGAAACTGAGACCAGCTGTTGAGAGAACAGGAAACTCAAAAACCTGGAGAATGAAGGGGAAGGCAGAAGTCAGCACTGAGGAGAAAACTGTCCAATTTCTATAGGAAGAGAGTCAAGACAGCAGACAGTCTGGAGGTGAAGTAAGACAGTAATTCTTACAAAGAATTTTTTTTTTAGTTATAAGAAAATTTCAGGATAAAAAGGGTGAATAAATTATTTTTTTAAATCTAGGTTGTGCTTCTGCTTTGTAGCTACTTGGGAACCTTTCAAATAGACTACCACAAAATATTTTATGGGTAAAATTTACCTTTTTCTGCCACATTTTTAAATCTTCTGCTGCCACGTGGTCACTAGTCTCTCATAATGAGGCTTGGCCTCGGCATTCAGCCTAGGAGAGTGCATTTGCATTAGGCTGGTCACATCACCATTTCTTTTCTAGGACTCTACCACACATGGATGGGTTCAGATTTCTGTCAGGCACCTTACAAACTGGAGTTAGCTGGCCAGCTGCCTGTGGCAACAGGTAACATAACACATAACACATCTGAGCTGAGGAACTCAGCTTTCCTTTTGCAATCTGCACTTACACAAACCCCATCAAATTAGCTGTGGCCATTTAATTGGGCCTCTCTCAATATAAGGTCATAGACAATTGAAAGGAGAAAAAAGGTTGGCAAAAAAAAAAAAAAGGCCTGAACTACAGGAGCTTTGCTCTCAAAACCACTCAAATACCACAGAGCTCTTACAAGGGAAGGAGATGCAAGGTGCACTCTGCCTTAGGGTGGCCTTAAGGTCTGTTTTTGCCAAACCAGGAAGCCTGCAAGGATCCATAGTTTTCAGATAAGTGCTGAAGTCAATTACATTTCAGTGAACAGAGTTTTGAAAGAATACTCTTCCTTTAATGTATTCCAGAATCTTGAAGCAATTGCTTTACTCTCTGACAGTCTCACATCACAAACAATTTGGCTGCAATTAAAAGAGAAAACACTCGATGCTTTGTTTTGCAAGCGAACATGAAAAAGCCTGACAAACAGTCCCTTAAATCTGCAACAATGACTTAAGGAATAAAATAACAAAATGAAACTATGTGGAGGTTAATGCAGATACCAGATGGGAGACTTAGAGGAATGTCTGCAGTTAGCAGCACGAGGAAATCTGAAGGCCAATATGTGCAGACATTATGGCAGATAAGGTAGTGGAAAGTAATCCCCACAATGAGATAATATAGCTTTTTCATATAATTATGATATTTGAAAAATGTAGTAACTTCATTTGAAATATCGACATCTAGTCAGCATAAGCTATAACATTAATAGGCTGAGTAAAGAGAATAAATAGTTTTATCCTATTTAATCATAAATTTGGCTTAATGACCTTTATCTGATTATATGAGCAGCCCAAGCAACAATATTAAATAAATAAATAGAATATTAAAAGATTGTTAGCAGATAAGCTGCTTGGAAATTTCCAGATTAAATGTATTTGGGGGAGGGAGCTCTGTCATTTACCAGCATATACATTTTCAAAATTAAGATGACTGCACAGGTGCTCCAGCTGAGTCTCAAGTCTGTTGCTGTCCCTGCCCATTGCTGTGAAAAACCTCTCCGTGGCACCCTAGTGGGAACCAAACGATTTTTCATGAGAGATGCTGGTTTGGCCAAAAGGAAAAAAAAAAGGCAAAAAAAAAAAGGCACAAGAAAGAAAAGAGAGCCTCACAACTAAAAAGCATTCTCTCTCCTTCATTACACACAAATAATAATTATTATAGTTTTCTAATGTGATTGGCCTAAAGAATTAATAAAAGTGTAAAATCTAGGTTGAGCTCTTAATTTTGTATTAAGCACAGAAAATAAACTTCTGTTCCCAGGTGGGCACTGCACTGCTTCACACAATTTGTTCCACCTTGCCTGAACAGACCCATATACATTTTCTCAGCACCAGTAGCAGCATGAAATAATAATAAAAAACCTAATAAAAAAATCACAGTTTCTCCCTTTCACCACAAATTTCTCCTCTCTTTAATATTCTTCCCAACCCTTGTTTTCTCATTTTTTTGTGCTGACAAACATTCAATTCACTTACAGCAAAATTCTTTTGGTACGTTTGTTTGGGGGTGCTTTTTTTTGTTGTGTGTGTTTCACTTGTTTTATTATTTCGTTTGTTGGTTTGTTTGTTTTTTTTAAACAAGGTCTGATTTCCAACATCATCACAGAAAGCCCTGCTGATAGACTGGAGCAAGCAAAAGACATAAATCAGTACTTCTGCCAAAGTCAGACCTTCACCATAAGTCAAGGTGCCTGATAACTTTCTAAACAAGCTTGATTAGTAAAGAAAAAAAAAATATTATAAAGAAATTCTCAAATGCAGGTGTTATCACAGAATGACACTGGCTGTGTGATCAGGACAGATAATGTTTTATCCTGGCTTATGGATATATTTGCATCTAGAGATCAAAATGAGAATTTTATCCCATTGGCAAGTATAGAATCCATTTTTTAATGGGAAAAGAAGGTTACAACACAGGAACTATTTTTGTAAAAGATTTATATACATATATATCTCAGCTATAGCAGAAAAATAAAATATTGTAGGCAAATAAATGAGCCTTAATATGAGTTAAAACAATACTTCCGTGACTGACATTTTATCCTTGCAAGTTTCTGAAGTCTAAAATATTCTACAGGTGATTTCTCTACCCCGAGAGTTCCTCCAGTCCCATCAGCTTCACTTTCTGCTCTTGCAAAGTGCCCTGTTCAGGTCCAACAGGGAAAGAACTGCTTTCCTCACTGGCTGACCATTCTCTGGAAGAGCCCCACTAAGCACTGTTCAGAGGTACCTGAGGCAGGAGTGGGTGTGCTCAGAAGCAATTATTCTGTTGTAAATGACCACACCTCTACACCACCAACCCCAGAGCAATGCTCATCCCACCCTGCACCCAAAATGAGCTCAGATGCGGGGTCATTCTTTTCCAGGTACATTTGCTTTCAGTCTTTTTTTAAACAAGGTCTGATTA
This sequence comes from Pycnonotus jocosus, assembly GCA_013400435.1. NCBI lineage: Eukaryota > Metazoa > Chordata > Aves > Passeriformes > Pycnonotidae > Pycnonotus > Pycnonotus jocosus. The sequence continues at coordinate 69,579 of VWYP01005933.1, read as the reverse complement.
ATAATTACATATTTAATTTTGGAGGATAGAGAAAATGACAGATAAGTTATGTTTTGGTAAAGAAAGCTTGCTTTAATTGTAGCAAGAGGTTTCTGGTAGTAAAGCAGATCCATATTGAGGGTTCGGTCTATATGTGTCTCTTGAAATAAATTGCATATGCATTAAGAATCAGAAAACATTTTGTATTTCATTATACGTTTATTCTTGAAATATATCATACTGAAATTTTTATGTATTTATGTTTGCATACAGTGATGGAAAAACTGAGTTTGATATTCAGACCAATGAAATTCAGATTCCTATAGCATTGTACTCCCTTACCCTCCCACATCATGAAGGTCTCTGATTCCCTTTCCTGACCTGTTAACTCCCCCTGCCTGATCCCTCAGCCTCCTTTCTTGATTTCATAGCATCATAGAATACCTTGAATTGGAAGGGACCCACAAAGACCATCGAGTCCTACCCCTGGGCCCTGCACAGGACATCCCCTGGAGTCACACCATGTGCCTGAGAGCAAATGCTTCTTGAACTCTGTCAGGCTGGTGCTGTGACCACTGCCCTGGGGAGCCTGTGCCAGTATCCAACCGCTCTCTGGGTGAAGAACCTTTTCCTAATATCCACACTAAACCTCCTAACACAGTTTCATACCATTCCCTCAGGTCCTGTCGCTGGTCACCACAGAGAAGAGATCAGTGCCTGCCCCTTCTTTTATGAGAAGCTTCTCTGAAACTTCTCCTGTGCCAATTACCAGTCAAAAAGACAATGAGCTTCAGGGTTTCTGCCAGAAAACACTTTGAGCTTTTCCACCTTGCTTACCTTTGGTCAAACTTGCCAGAACTGAATATTCCCAGGATTTTTAGCCTCTCCTCCCCGTGCCAATTCAGGGCGGAACAAGACAGTGAGATATAGATGAGATTAGGTGGAAATTGCTGCAGCCTTAGAGTTTAAGAAAGCAGAGTTTGTTCCTTACACAAACTGCAAGAACAGATGCTGAACACTTTCTAGCCACCTTCAAAAACAGCTGAATGTATTTGTTTGGGAAAATATAAATGACAAATTGACTTTTAGATTAATGGCTACCATATTGGTAATGTACAAATCACTTTTAACAGCCACTATTAACTTGGTAAAGAGAAGGTTGCTAACTGCTCTTTAATTAAGTACACTTAATGACCTTAAGGGGATTAGTAGTCTTGTCTGATAATCAATAAGCATGGCAAGATTGCCAACCCACAGAAATTGGGCTGGAGAACAAAATTAATCTGTGCAGATTAGTTGTACCTGGTTTGGTTTGTTTCCCAAGACTGTTGCAAAATTACCTCAGTGTAAAATACTTATAAAAACATATTAAATGTGCACTAAGTAGAACATATTTTACACAATATTTTTCCTTATTTAACCAGTGTAAAAATGGCATGTGCTTTTAAAGAAAATCCTGTATTCTCGCCAGGAGCTAGTGCAAATCAGTTTGGGAGAAATAAAGAGGGAAAAAAAAAAATGCCCAGGCTGCAGTCTCCAGAGAAAGCTGGAGGCTGAAAGAAAGGAGAGTGAACATGGTTCTTAGAAGACCTAGAGTGAAACACTGTCCCCACTAATCAATCCCTAAGAGTGGCAGAATTCCTGCCAGCTGCTGCCAAAGCCACCCTGCCCGCACACGGGTTTCTCTTCCTCCTCTCTCTTGGGCTGCAGCCATAATTCAGTGGGCCACTGGATAAAGCGTAGCAGTTTCATTCTTCCCATATGTTTGGCAAACAGGAGGAAGCTTTATGTAAAAGGCAGATATAGAAATATTTTACTGTCCCTGCCAAATGTCAATCTCTCAGCAACAAATATGTACTTACAATCTGATAATAACTCTTAAAGTAAGATAATTAAGCAGTTGTGATTAGGAATTTCTGAACACTGTTTTTGGCTTCCCCCTTTTCCTTAAGAATAAAACCCCTGCCCAGCTCTTTCAGTCTGAGTGTCATGTCTGCAGTAAATCAGGGGGATTTAATTGCAAAAGAGAAGCCTCTGTAAGACATGTATATGGTATATTGACACACTACCAGAGCCATAGGGATATTAAAATTGATTTCCAGCAAGCTGAGCCCTTCTGCTTCCTAATCCTGTGTCCCACAAATATACATTAACACCACTCCTAAACAGGGCTAATTAGCTTCTGAAAATAGCTGCCTGTATGGAAGGTGGAACATGGACACACCCATCTTGCCTTCACACAGTTCAGCAGCAGCTGCCAAAGTGCACAGAACACTTTGCACACTGACCAGGATGGGACTTCACTCTTGGCTTTATGGAACAGCCCATGAATTTAATGAAGCACTTGGTACCTTGCAACCTGGTCCTGTTGTTTGTACCCACCCACCATTTTTTTCATGGATTTTCAGTCTTTCCTCTAAGCCCTTCAGTTCAGCAGTACCTCCACTGAACATGCTGATGAAGAGCTCTATTGCCCACTCAGACCAAACAGTGGTAATCTGCCCACTGTTTAATAACTTTGTAATTAAAACAAACCACCAACCTGCTGGATTTTAAGCAGCTCCTGAACAGCGTCATTATTCACCTCTGAGAGTGCCTGGCAGGTCAGAGAAAACATGGTTCCATCCCACATCCTCTACCCAAGGGCTAAACTACACCTCACTCAGCCTGGCAAATAACCCAGTTTCTCCCTTTCTGCCTTAAATGCAGAGGGATTGGAACCTCGTGTTCCTCAGACTTCATTGCCCCGGGGCATCACTGAAACTGATGCCACATGAGGGCAAATTAGGCTAAAGCACCTGGAAGCCTCCTGCTGTCAGGATGTGACAAAGATCCTGACAGCCCCATCAGTTCCAGAGGGGAGCCCAGCTCAGGCCACCCTTTGTTCTGAACCACAAAATCAAAGAGCAGTGTTCTGATTTTTTGTTAAGATGCCTCTTTATGCCAGTATCTGCCTCCTACCTGCTTAACCTTGTAAATCCAATTAATATTCTGCACTGATTTAACACCACTACTAATGGTAATAACACTGGAATACAACGGCATTGACTCCAATTCTCTCTAAGAGGGGTAGGCTGTTATGAACATAACAAAAAAGCACACTGGAGCATTTATTCCCTCATACATACTCCATTCCTACATATGTTCTTTTTCTCTTCTGTCCATATATTTCTCTCTTCCCTACCACAGCTGCATTTTTTTTCATATATAGGTCTCTTTTCCTTTATGCAGATTTTACCTCCCTCTTCTAACATGGACATGACCTTCTCACCTTCAGATTCTTCCAAATCCATGGGCATGCTTGATGACTGCTGTATGCTACCCCTTCTGGCCACCATTAGTTTATCTATATTAACCAAACTCTGCTCCAGATCCCCATTGCTGTTGGCATGGCCTATAAATTTAAATAGATTTTTTAATGCATTAGGTAAGTCCTTTCTGATACTCATTGCTTTGCCAAAATGAAGTCTACTGAAAGAAGTGCAATTTGGCTGGGCCACGGTGCCAAATAAAATTAATTTATCTTTAAGCTGAAACATCTGTTAAGAGCATTTGACTTCATGAATGGCATTTCCAAACTGCAGCAGTCCAAGGAGCGTGTTGTGCTGCACAGGTATTGAGCCACACAGCTTCTGTTGCCTGCTTTTAGACGCTGATGCAGGAAACAAAGAGGCATAAAGGCTCAGAGTCACCCATTGTGGGGATTTGGATCCCAGGTAGCTCTGCATTTGCTGCAGGGTGACCCGATGGGATCCAAAATATGATACATTTTCTGTGAATCTCTCACACTGAACAAGATTGCGTGTGTTTGCCCCATAAAAAAAATGCCAATAAGTTCATGGAAGTAGGGAGACGAGTCAGCTTTGTTTCCTATTTCATACCACCTTCCTCTGCCCAGCTGTTTCTGTTGTGAGTCTATAAAGAAGTAAAGGATGTTGTCGATCTCTTGCTTTTCTTGGAGCTATAAACCATGTTGTGGATAGGCTCGTGGATCCTTTTGTTATGCTGCTCTGGTGAAAGGGTTTTGTAGTGTAAAGTGACTGACCTTAATCTTTTCACATTGAGAGCTGAAATTTTTTCCCCCTGAATCTTCTGGTTGTAAGACAGAGTCCATTTATATGTAAGATATAAGAATAGCCTGGCTCAGCAAGTCATTTAGAAAGACATTTGGTCAATGTAAAGGAGCACGGGGAAGGAGGGGGAAGGGATCCCCCTCTCCATTGTTGACTTTTGTCATGGTCACCTTGTGAGTGGGTCTCTGTCGAGGTGACAAAGGAGCAGGGGAATCAATGTAGGAACTATGTAAAACCTCATATATTACAAGTATAGGCACGTTTACATCTTACAGCATTATCAAAGCCCATCTTAACAATTTGCCCAAAATCCATCAACATACCACAATCTCAAATATATCAAAGACAATTTTTTTGTTGTTGCGGTAGTCAGAGGATAAGATATAATAATGGGAGAGGACAAAGAGTCATGGAAAGAAATTGAAGAACTTGTTAATTTCAATCCAATCTAAGATGCAAAGCCAAACCAGTGCATCCCTGTAGTTATCTGCATCACTCATTGCTGCCTTACAACATCTGGAATCGGGCTCAAGGAATGACTTATTCCCTCCCATCACTGTTTGTTTGTATCCAGCTGTAAGGAGTGGAATACATGGACAGTATCAATCTTTGCTTATGTATATGGACTGATTCATTACTTCCCACAGTGCTAGTGGAACATGAGATCATATCTCCACCCTACAGACAGAAAAGAGCCAGTAAATGGATACCCAGGTTCACACAAACCTGGGCAAGAGAGAAACTTACTAATACAGATTTGTATTCTCTCTCCCCATTGCTGCACCTTGGAAAACACAGGTGTCCAGGTCACTGGCACTGCTGCGAGCTCTGTGTTGCACTCTGCACATCTAAACTCAGCAGGAGCAGCCCCCCTTGTACAAGGATCGGGCCGTGGTTTTTTAGGGTACCATGAGCAGAGAAAAGGAATCAACCCTGGATGTTCCAGAATATGGCAGATCTCAATCTCATCTGGAGCAATATATGACTGCTGGGGTAGGCTGACCCTGAGCCAGTCACCCGGGAATGGGGGAGAACCAAAAGTGTCTTTAAACCACAACAGTGTGGGGAAATGGGAGAGTGTCACTCGTTTTGGAAAGACACCTTTCAAAGAAAGCTGATTACAAGGAAGCCTCATGGGGGCTGCATGGACAACCAGACAGGAAGGATAAAAACTAAAAACATATGTCTACTGAGACTAAGCTACAATGTTCTTCATAAGACCTGGGCTCAAGCCTGAACTTGAGCATCTGCAGTCCACTAAGGACCACTCACATGGATCTTAGGGATATGAGTAACTTCTATTCCATGGCATCCCCAGGGCCAGCCCAAATGAACTTTATGCTGCTAGTTCTTCCTAGCAGAAACAACAGTGTGGGCTGGAGCCCTGAGCCTAGGGCTAGGAGCCACAGAATGGGGAAAGCACTGTTTCTGAGAGGAAAATAATAATTCCCTGCTTCCACTCCAAGTTAAATCTTCTGGGCCAGCATTCATAACACAGAGTTGGTCTTGCAGAGAGAACAAGGAGCCTGGAGGAGAAGAAGGAGTGAAAAGGCTGGGCTGGGGGAGGGTGTTCTTACTTATCACTTTTGTGATCACAGAAAGTGGCTGTGTGATTATGCTGAGGTTTCATCACAGCAGAGTGGGAACAACCTGCCGGGAGTTAAGTGAGGTGGAAACCGCGGGCATGACCTGGGATTCGGCCCCTGCTAGAGGAGGTTATTCCATGTCTGTGACTAATCTGTACAGCTCAGCCTCGATGGGCTATAGACACCTCATCCTTTAAGGTGTTTCTGTTACACAGGAAAGGACAGAATATTCGGTGAAGGTTCAGCTGTGGTTAAGGAGAGAGATCTCTGCACTTGGAGAGGGTGAGGGCAGGGAGGCTTTCAGACTCCAGGGAAGACTGAAACACTTCTGTATTAGACTACAGAGATGCTTCCTGGGAGTCAGATCCAGGTATTTATTTTTTAATTTAAATCAGGGTTGCAGTGAAGAAGGAAACTACTGAGGATGATATGGAGGTTTTCCATTCAGTACTACCCAGGAGCCCTGTAGACCCCAAGTTAACCTCTGGCAAGTAACACTGGCGCTTCTGTGACTCCTTCGCAGCCTGGTATGAGCATTCTGCCCTTATTGACTTCCTCGTTCTGCCAGTCCCTCACCTTGTGGCCATTCCCAATGAAGCTGTGAAATTAGATAGAGCATGGTAGATTGAACTGGAGAGTGTTAGGAGTGCGATTCATAAGGCACTTGTGATTTAAAAATATTTTTTCTTTTAACCCCTTTCTCTTGCCATTTACCCTCTAACTCTCTCTCTCTAAAAAACCTTTTGAGGGGCTGCTGCAGCAGGTTACCCACACTCCCAGCTGGACAAACTTTGCAAAAGACCTCTATCCTCAGCCATTGGTGTGGGTGGCCGGCAGCTTGTCAAGGAGCTGGGAAAGGGAGTGATGGGGGCATTGCTGCAGGGGCAGTGCACCCAGCATCCCTCCCCTCCCTCTGCAGGTGTGTGGCAGCTCCTCTAATCGATGTCCCGACGCGGGCCAGATGTGCCCTCCCACGGCTCCGTGTCTCACACTGTCGCCCTGCCCTTGCTGGGATGCCCGCTCTGCGCGTCTCAAGCGCCTCTCTGGGAAAGGCTTCTGACAGCAGAGCAGCGCTGAAATCGCCCAGCCTTTAGATGGAGCCGCTTTTGGCCAGCATGAGCACTCGGGAGACAGGGAAAAGGCAAACAACAGGGGCACAGCCGGGCCCAGGAACGCCAAACGCGGGGTTGGAGCCTGTTTGCAAGCAGGCAGAGGTGCAAAGCCAGAGCACAAATCCTGCTGCCCTGCCGGCTCTGGGTGCTGGGTTGGACAGGCAGGGACGGCACAGCCCGGCAGAGCCCGGGATCAGCTGCTGGCAGCGGGCAGCCACCGTGGCATGGGCTGAGAGCGAGGGAGGCCACGAGGCAGCACAGAAATGGGGGATTTGTGCTAAGGCTCCAGGACTGTCTTAAATCTCCAACATCTGCCAATTTAAGTACAGCTGAATTGCCGGATAATTCTGCTGGTGGCGCTCCTGGGAACACCCAGCCTGAGCAGAACAATTTTGAAGGAAATTACATGAGCTGGGATTTAGTGTTGTCTCTTTAGCTTGTGGAAGAGATAATCTGGCCCATTTAATGTGGAACAAAATTTGCTCTGTTTCACAGGCGTGAGGAGATAGTTTTGCCTTGAGAAAGCAGCAGTAAATGACTCTGAAGTCCTGCTGTCACTTGTTCACTGAGCTGCCGTAATATGGAGTGGCAAGGGCTGTTTTCCTGGGCCGCTTTCTACATATAAGTAACGCTCTTCATAAAGAACACCACTTAGTCTTATGACAAAATTCCTCTAGTGTGACACAGAAGAGCACTGACATCATTCTTGAAGGCTGCAGAATTTATGGCACAGTTAATTATTAATTTGGCTGGAATTTGTAAAGTAGAGGGAGTTTTTGTGCTTTTAGGCCATGCTCTCAGTGTGTAAATCTCTCATATGGCTGCCATAATAATATTCCTGCAGCTATGTTGTCACCTATTGTAATTTTTCTGCTAATAAGAAAATTTAAACTAACCAGGAATCCTAAATTTGGAGACTAGTTGTTTATTTCAAATATACTCTAGAGAAATAATAATGCAGTTCTGCTCTGAATTTAATTTAAACAGGAACAGGCAAAACAAATCTCTGCGGAGGGCATTTGACAATAATAAAATATTTCTCCCAGCGGGTGAGCTGGTAGCAATTGTATTGTTGCCATCAAAGCTCACGTTTCAGCAGGTCATTACCATCATAACAAGCCCTTGGACCAACTGGCATGGACATGCAACATTGAGCTCCTGATGGGCACATTATTTCAGACCTTTAACTTCATGGAGAACAAGACAAATACTCCTGGGAGCGGAGGATTATATTTTGAAATTCCTTTCTTTTCTGTTCTGCTTAATAATAAGAGCCTGCGTGTAATCAATCTACCGCCACTTGCTCCTTTATATTAACGGGGATCGTAAGGAGCCAGCTTGGGAATGTGAACACCGGGAGCCAGCGACCCTTAATCTTAACGAAACACTAACGATTAGCACGGCCGGGATGTGGCAGCACAAACGCTCTGGGATAAAAATGGAAAAAACAAATAAATACATCCATGTTTTCTTCCACAGCTACTTGGGGGTTTTTTCCCCTTCTCTGATAGCAACCACAAGGAGGAAGTTTGTGATCTGTATGTTAAAGGCAACCTATGGACACAGAGAGTCAGCTTTTCATTGTGAGAGGAAACACTCGCCTTGAGAGGCAGCTACGCAGGCAGGCTGGGTAACAAAGGATAGAGTAATTAGCAAAGTGCCATGTGAAATCAGAGCCCTACATTACACAAGAGAGATGAAATGCAAAGGAAAGGAAAGGTGCAAGTGAAGAAAGCTGTTAAGGAAAACTAACAATGACTAGAGAAGAAAATGGAGAAAGCAGATGGAAGCTGTCCTGTTCTTGAGATTGGTGCAAGATCCAGGACAAGTAATGTTAAAAATGTTTAAGAGCAGCACGTTCTCCTGCACAAGCCTGTACACAAAAAAATCTGAGGTGTTTTTGTGCTTAGGGTAAGGCTCTTTTCCTACTAGGGTATGACTGGGCAATGCTGCAGGAGGTCACTTAAAACTGTACAACATGCAGGCTTTTCTAAGGACAGTATTTCCATTTCTGTTCTCTTTTGTAATCTTCCTTTTGGTTTTGGTGGTTTGGTTTTTTATCCACATTTAGTCCTTCAGCACTGGCATAGTTAAGAAACACACATAACTGCACATGCAATAGCACTGACTAGCACATGATTTCCCTGCTATTTCTTTCACTGAGAAAGGATCAGCTGCAGGGACCACACCAGGACACTTCTAGTTGGTGTTTGCCAGACCTTCTCACACTGAGAACTCCCAAGGTCAGAAATCCCCGCCAACCAAAGAGCCCAAATGACATCAAGTTAGGCCATTATTTGACTGCAAAGCTCCAGAGAAAACTTACAGCCCCTCACAAATCCCATGCCATGCAGGTGGCCAGCTCAGGGAGTGGTGTTTTCCTTTCAGATCAACACTGACAGCTCTGGCTGAGGGCATGGGTGCCAGTGAGGCAGTGAGGGGCAAAGGAGTTGTCAAACAAACACCTCCAGAGGCCTCCAGTCCACTCTGGTGGGCATGTGGAGTAGGGGAGAGAAAGGGGGATGTAAAGCACATCAGTGAAAACCTGATTTCACTGAGCCATACCCCTAGTGGGAACTCTTGGTTTGCCATCACATTTTAGCCAAATGTTGTGGTAGCCACACGTTGGGGCTGCAGCAGTTGAGACCTACAGCAGGGTGTGTAGTCTGAGCTATGAATGCCAGTACCTCAAGCCCTTTTTTCATTTTCTTTGAAGACTAAGTTGCTATTTCCGCAGTTTAGAAAGGTTTGTGCTCCTAGCCAAATTCCCCAGATTCCTACTGAAACAATTCCAATGGATTTCTGTGCCCGTCCTGGCCTTACTGCAGAGACAGCATAGGGAGAAGAAAGGAAAAAAAACAAAAATCAAACCAGAAAAACTCTGCAGAAAGCGAGCCCTAGAAGAGGCTTCATCTCCTCTATGAGATGAAGAGAGAGTTGTATGTATTTTTTTCTTCTGTGATGCTCAATGATCCTCTCATAAAAAATGGTACTGAAAGCATGGTTTTTTAACTGCACGTGAAAACTTTAGTCAATTATTGGGGTCAAGCACATGTTGAGGAAGTCTAGGAGTGCCACTTTTTACAGATAATTTTCCTTTTGTATGTGAAAATTTGTAACACTGCCTTTTTCACTTTTAAGGTGCAGTATTAGATTTTCTTTTTTGCAATAATTAAAAATCAGGAAAGTAATAAAAAGGGGGTAAAATACTAAAAAATGGAGAAAGCCAGCTCTGTGCACGCACACTGTGCGTGTGGATGGATGGATGCCTGTGTACACAGCAGTGTCAACACTAAAGCCCAATTCTGATCATCTTTGCAGAGTCCATGCAGGATTCATCTTCCTATTGCCCTGCTGCTCCTTTTACTGAGAAAAAGTCCCCCTATTTCCCAGGACAGCTAAAACACAGATAGCACTGGTGGCAGGGCAGGGGTGCCTGTTGCCGTGTTGGCACTCGAAGGCTGTGAAGCACAAAGAGCCCTCCCTGGTGCTGCCCTGGAGCCGTGGCTGCCACAGCTCCTGTCCCCAGCAGCCCCGGTGCCATCAGCCAGGGCCTCCAGAGGACGGCCAGCAGCCAAGGTGAGAAACACGTTGGTGAACACAACGACAAAACGCTATCAAGACAGGCTAAAAAGCAAGAAAAGCACACATTAGCACTTTCTGTGATGGTTCCAGAAGGGTCCACAGGACAGAGGGGCTGAGCCTGAGCAAGGGGGGCTGTGGCCCCTCACAGGGACGGGGCACGGAGCCCATTTATGGCCGCTTTGCCCCCGCGTTGCTTAACCCGCCTGGATCCCGACAGCTTTCGGGGATCTTCGTTAACTCCCGTCTGTATCAATGCTCTGGGGGATCTCTACTTCCATTCAGCAACACTGGATCAAATAATACAGGGCTTTTTTCTTAATTTATTTTTTATTTTTACTCAGAACACATTAAATGAGTCTCCTGCAGTAGGAAATGAATGATAGACTTGGTTGTTGATGGAGAAAGCAAAATCTACTTCTATATGGTATTAATGTGATCTTAAAATAGTGGGAAGTTTTCTTTTATGACATTGACAGAGAGGCAATGATTTTGAGTAATGCAGGTTGATGTGAAGATGCTTTAAGATTACGTAAGTGCTATATAAAGGCCTGCCAGCCTGAATTCTAATGTGCTATGAGACATTTTGCATATTTAAGAGTATGCAAAATGTCTTGTACCACACTAGAATTCATTCTGACAAGGCTTTATATAGCATTTATTTACACTCATACCGTGCTTTAAGGGAGAAGTGCAAACGCTGGCTCCGTTTTGCACGGAAGTAACAAAAGGCAACGCTAATTGCTCTGTTTCCTCCTCCAAAAAAGAAAACAAAACCAAAAAACCCCACAACACAAAAAATAAAATAAAAGCAATCAAAAGTGGAAGCTTGTTTAATATTGCTCTACCATCATCCTGAAAGGCATAATAATTTGAGTTACACATCTGAACTGATTGGAGTTACAGAATCATATCTCCTTTTTGCATTTAACAATATATACAATATAAAATAAATACATTTACACAAATGGACATTGGTTGGAGCACACGGTATGATACACATCACAAAAATATACAGTTGATTGCTATACAGATGTGAAGCCCATCTACAGCTATAGACATGTTTGTTTTCATTTGTTGTTTTGTTTCAGTTTTTAACTACTGGCTATTATGCAACTCCTGGATTATTATAAGCAGTTTAATTTTTTTTGTCCTTTTGCGATCTTTGCACGATAAGACTGCCGTAAAATGTTTTCCTAGGCAGGTAAACAGAGACGCTTAAATAATTAAAATACAATCACCAACACCCATTTTCTCTTCTATAAGAAAAATAGCAGTTTTAATTTTTTATATCTTTTTATGTTATCATTTAAATGCAAAATAGTGGAATAAATACAACAATCTGATCTGATTGAAACAAATGTGTAACTTCTGGGAGTTACACAATCATATTGCTTTAAATAAGAAAAAATTAAAAAATGAAGCAAAAATAGAAATTAAATTGTTATGGCTAAAACATACACCCTTTGAAATTTTCCCAACACTTCACATTAAGTAAGTGGTCTTGAAAGAACTCTTCTCCAGCAAGGTTTAAGATGAACAACATTATAAAGCCCGTGCAGCTTTTTTTAGCTAAGTTTCAGGTAATGGTTTTACAGTCTTGAGATACTTGTTCTTTTGCAGCTCCAAAAAATTACAGAAAATGAAAACTAAAGTTTGCACCGTGTGCCTTTAACACATCTCCATTTTTTGTGTGTTTTTTGTATACTTCTAGTTGATTGGCTTTTGACCCTGAAGCCCAAGTTCTTTAATGTGATACAGCAAAAACAATATTTATATTATATATTTATATATATATAGTGTACTTGAACAGTAGCAACTTAAACCCTGCACAAACTTTCTGGAAAATAAACTTCTTTTTTTTGCACTCTTACATATATAAATAATCTTACAGAATCAGCACCTTTTTCCCAGGAGTTGTATTTTTTTTTGACATTTTTCAAAAGGGATGTGCCAATTTCTGAACTCCTATCACAGCTATAAATTTCAAGTTATTGACCATCTGAATGAATTGCTAATGATGATTTACCTAGAATCACACTACAGTCACTTCTCTACTGAGAAAACACAATCTACAATATAGTCCCATATAGCTAATGATAGATACACAGGTTTGTTTTTTTTTTGTTTGTTTTTTTTTTTTTTTCTAGCATGAGGCCGAGAGAGCATCAGCCCATTGTTATTTTGTTTAAAGCACACAACGTAGCAATAGTTTTGGAAACTTGTCCGCACCAAAAAAGTTTTGCAACAACACAGAGCGAGTTAATAACAACATCTGAGAGATGATTGAATAAAAGCTATATTTACAGCATTTAAAAATTAGACTTATCTATAATCTTGAAATATTCAAAGTTTTATTTCTAAGCTATACATTGGTATTCTATAATAAACTGTTACAGAAATTATCCCTTGTTTTGAAAATATTATGATTTCAGTGTGTATCTGTTCATAACGAGTATTTGTTTGGAGTTTCAATCTCTTAATTGTTACTAGGAAGAACTTTATTACCAGTAAGGAATAGAATATACTACTGTAATCTCCTGAGGAATTGTACATCCAATATTGTCTCTAATTCTACCCTGTGTCTATAAGCACACACCACAAGAATCCAAACACCACAAGAAGAACAAGACAACAGTCTTTGAATGCAACATAAAAATTCAGAAAAGCACAGCAAACATGAAACATTGAAAAGCTGAACTACATTTCTTTTGTTTGTTAGGATTACAATTTTAATTACATCTGTGTACATAGAATAAGGATGTTCACATAGTACAGGGAGCAGCTACTAACACTGGTACATTGGTATAGCATTTGATGGAGGTTATTGTTTATTGGTTATTTAGCGACTGTAGTTTTCTGGGGGCATCTAATCGGTTTATACATTAGATTACACCTCGTAACAGTCTTGAAACTGACTGACTTTCATGCTGTGACAATACTGGTTGAAAAGCACGTATACTGGTTTAGCTACTTGTTAAGGATCGCCATCTACAAATGAAAATCTAAATCAATAAATAAGGTATAGAAGTGTTAAATTCTTCAATTTGGTCAGAAGTCTACTACTCTGATTTCTTAATTTTGCGAACGGCGGCATTTGCCTCATTGCCTCTAAGCTACTATTGGTTGGTAGGGTTTTTCTGCGAGTGAGGTTACAATTTTGCAAACAGGCAGTAGTATCTCGTTCATTTGCAACTGAAGCAGTTAGAAATCACTCGGCGGCCGCGCCCCTGCCCGGCCGCTGTCTCCTGACCCCGTTACGGATTGGTATTCGACATGGAGTATTTCTACGGTAGACTACTCGGATATACTGCAGGTGTAATCTAATCCTTTGAGTCAGTGAACATTTAGTTATAAACTGGAGCTCATGTTAAGAAACTGGATGTTTTGGACCAGACTGGCACACAACATAAATTGCATCCGTGATAATATGCACCTTCCCTTCGACTATTGCTTTAGTAAGATAAATTCCCACATTAATAAATGGCTGAAAACTGGTAAAGCTGGTACAAAAAAATCTCCATTAGTAAGAAGAAACAAAACATTTAAAAAAATCTTCCTTCAGGATTCATTTGTCCTTCATTATTGTTCATCATTGTTCAAGCCAGCACAAAAATGCAGTATTTCTTTCTCTTTAGTATTGCATGAATGAATAAAGCTTAAACTATTCCCTGAAAAAGTTACATTGTAGCTAACCTAAGAAATATCTGGAAGACTTGAAAAAACAATTAAGGAATCAAATGGCTGTAACTGATCTAGATGGAAAATGCAATGATAAGAAGCAGCCGATGCATCGTCGCTTTAGTCGTCTAATTAGAGACTGCTCCTATGAAATCTAATACTGCATTCAGTCAGTTCATCGTGTTGTACTGTACTGCTAGGTACGGTGCTTCTCTCTTTGATTCCTTTGTCATTGGGGACATTATGGTTCATAATAAGTTCACTGGCATCCATATTATGGATTTCCATCCTTTGGCAGGCCTGGCTTCCATCTCTCTTCAATTAGAGACCTCTTTTAAAAAGTTCAGCAGCAAAGGAAAAAAATAAAGAGAAAAAGGAAAAAAGGAAAGGAAAGAACAGAAAGGAAAAGGGAGAAAAGGAAAAGGAAAAGAAAAAACTGCATCAGAAAGACACAGAAGAAAAAGTTGAAAGCTGCTTCACAGTCTTGCTGCTAAATATCAGTGCAGTCATTTAGTCATTTTTTCCTTAATTAAACACTAAGTTTCTTTGCCATTATTATCCTGTTTATTTTCCCTTTTTTTCTTTTTTTTTTCTTTTTTTTTTTTAAAACGTGCATGATGGGGAAGCCCATGATGCTTTAGTCAGACCTTGGCCTCCAGCATTTCCAAAAAAAGTTTGTGCATTGGGACTTTGCCTTCCAGTTTGATGTTGTAGAAATGCTGCACAGCCTTGGTGGAGGTTTGCCTCAGGAGCGGGAGGGTCATCAACATCTTGCCTGCACGACGAGGATCTTCCATGTGCTGCCCGGCCTCGTAATCCTGCAGAGCCTCGTGTAAGACGTCCTGAAGTTTCTGCACTGCCTCAACATCCTCTATGTGCATTGAGTCTGCAAAACAAAGGAGCAACAGGAGGTTTCAGTCTGGTGTGCCAGGAATTTGATAACAGGCTGCACTTTCACTGGTTCTGCCCATCCTCTTTCACAAAGAGGGAAGATAATTACCCATTAATTTCTGTACTGACCTTTAGGAAAGTGTATTGAAATGCTGAGGAACTACAAACGTACAATTAACTCTTGGGTAAGTACTTCTTTTCCTCATCCTCCTCAAACAAGTAAAACAGTCACCCTTGGTGCTCCCCAAACCATCTGTATGGTTACTGCTTTGAAGGAATGACAATGCCAAGGGGCTGAAGGAATGGAGAGCTGCATTCTGTCAGGAAAGCAAGGATAAAACAAGGATGCCCTACTGTGGAAAAGCTCAGCAAAATTCTGTGTCAGGTTCCAAGGGTGCCGGGTTGGAAGCTCAGAAACACTGACTGTGGGATTAGGACCACTGCACCAACGCAAGGGACATGCTGGTTTGAAGGGATTTCCTGAGAGGTTTAGCAAATTTTTTCTCCCTCAGGCATATTCAGACAGACAGGCAACACTTAGCATGTTCCTGAACAGCTTTTGTTTGATGAAGCTAACATCTCCTACAAGGTGTAATCCTTCTCTTCCACCTCCACAGACAGTGGTTTATCTTGTTAGTGTTGGGGTTTTGCATTTTTTATAAAAGACTCAAAGCAAACACCTTGCCCTGCACCTTTGCAGGTGAGATGCCTTGGTGGTGTAAGTATTGAGTGACAGGCCCAGATGCAACACACACCAGGAACTAAACTAAACTGCTACATGACCTGAAAAGATTAAAGCAATGGAAGTGTGAAATAAAGAGAAAATATCTAACTGAAATAACTGTAAACCCCTCAACTGGATAGATACAGAAAGGGAAGAAGTCTCTGAGAACATGCAGTTACTGGACCATGCTGAGATTACTTTGGATGAGCAGCCCTAATTCTCTGACTTTTATGTAGTCGTAAATGCCAAAGAAACCCTGATGTGGTCCAAAGTGAGGGGAATGCAAGAAAGGAAAAACAGTCGTAGGTGAAAGAGGCCATCAAACAGCCCCTATCAGCTACCAAAATTGGGATGGTCAACAGACTTACAGAGCCAATAAAACACCACATGAAATTAGAATTACTGCCAGGGGGTACAAGCCTCAGGGACAGCCCACACTGTGCCAGCTTTGCTCAGGGTAAAATGGACGTGGAACAATTAAAGTTCATCCTTGAAAACTCAACCTAATATAACACTGTTCTGCATCCTAATTTTTGGGTTTGGAATAAAGCTCCTGTTCCCAGACAGAGTAACAACTGAGGAGTTGGATGGTGAAGAACCCACTTCCATCATCCTTTCTATACCCTGTAACCAGCAGTCTGATGCTCTGGATCAGTATTTGACAGAGCCTCATGTTTTACCCTGTTGATGATTAAACATCAAATTTTGCACGTGCTTCAAATATCTGGCTTACATTCAGAGAATTAAGATGCATCTAAGATTCATTTGCTAAAAGCTGACATGGAACTGTTTCCTCAGATAATTAGGCCAGATAGTAAATACATGTCTCCTTTCAATTACAAACATGTAAACTGAAACACAAACCAGTAAGTAACAGGTTAACAAAAATGTTCCAGCTCTTATTGTCACAACAAATGTGCAAATTGAAAAGAAAAAAAGGAAAAAGTTACAGCTCCCACTCTAAAACAGACACTTAATTATATACAAGTTTGGATCATTTAGCACGTTTTATTGATTCTGATGACAGTTTATCTGTTAATTACACATAATGGAGTCCTATGGGAATTTTACATGTTTAATAATTCTGAGTCTTAGTGAATACATGCTCTAAGAAGCATGCAGCTAAGACATACGCTGCTGGGATGTGATACTGCACATCAAGGTGCACTGTGCTGAAAGCACAGACACAGAAATCTCTCTCCTAGGGATAAAGAAGGCTACAACATTTTGAAAAAGATGACAGGTAAATATTACTTCTAGCAAAATTTAGTTCTAATTAACGTGAGACCACTCCCCGAATCCATACATTTTTGATAGTTTTCTAATATGGTAATCCTATTCAGTGATTCTGTGTCAATAAGAGAAAAGCCCTGAATTCTGTGTCCTACAAACAGATATAATCAATACAGACATGCTAACACACACATACAGACGTGACTGATGTCTTAAGCACAGGGTCCAGCCACCAGGCTTAATTCGGAATGCAACTCCAAAAACATTGTTGTCTTTGCTCCCTAACTTTTTACCAAGCCCTTGGATATTCACTGCTGTGCTACAGAACACATGATCTGCTACCTCAAGTAATTTTTCCATAAACCATGTGCTGTTTGTGCAGGAAGTACACACCTTTTCCTCCTCTCCCCAGATCCACAATGCCAAGGCCAGATTTGCTGGGGAACCAAACAGGAGCATTTTATCGGCAACAAATCCTTGATGAGTCAAAGACTGACTGTTCTCATTAATTTTTTTTCCTTTTATTTACACCATACTGCATAAAGAGACAGGTGTTTCAGGAGAATGTGACTATAAAGGTTTAGTTTTTAACCTTTTACAAAACTGGTCTGTTTTTCCCCCAGAATCAGTATTTGTAACAGTGATCGTAAGTTTGCAAATAGAAGGATGGAGTCCAGACTAAATGTATTTTTCACACAGAGGTGAAACTTGCCGAAGATGTTTAACTCTGCAGTTTGGAGAGCAATTTGGCCTGCAGCGTTAGGAATACCCACACTCTACATATTACTTACAATGAAAATGAGTGAGGAGGAAAAGAACACCCCCCAGAAAGGGATCAAAACCTGCCCTCTGACACAGCTATTATATTTAATGCTTTAAAACTTTTCCACTGTGTGGAAAACATCCAAACACAAGGGCTCTTACCCTCTCCTTGCAGGGGTGATTGTGTACCATCCCTCTGGTAAACAGGGCAATTATTTATATGGAGAAGTAATAGTACTAATGCATTTAATGTATTTGTTGCTGTCTTTGAAATTAATTTAGTAGCTGGGAAGAATGTGCCCAGCCAGCTCTCCACCCCTAAATGATGCTTCATGGAGCAGTTCAGGAAGCTGTGCCTTAGGGAACAGATTTGGTCACAAGGAATGGGATAAGAAAAAACAGCAGGGACAGGGGCACTTCCAGTGGTGATTAAGACTTCAAACTGTTCTTTCAAAATGGTGATTTAGCTTGAAAGATTTAAAAATTATGTAATCAAATTACTATGATAATTTAACTCCCCATTTACAGAAAAGATTCAAACTCATTTCAGCTGTGCTCATTCTAGGGCCTGCCAATGTTTAAATGCAAACTCAATAAATCTGTGCTATTTAATTAGACCATGATTCTGCTTGCAGATTGCTCAGGAAAATATTAATCTCTACAAAAATCCTTCTTCAAGTTTTAGCCTTGCAGTCTGGAACTTCCCCTTTATCCCTGATATTAAACAAATGTAGATCTTAATCCCCCAGGTGTAAGCCTTTGAACATAAGGAAAATGGTTGAAAATGCTGAACTAGCCAAGGGGAAAAGAGGAAGAAAAATAAAAGACAGAAATCTTTTTAGTAACTACAGACTGGCAGATGTAGAAGTGAATTCAGAGCAGGCTAACTCATAGCTAAATATTGCTCCTGTATTGGGATAAACCCAATCCTCAGCGATGTCATCAAGAACCACTATAATTTAAGGAAATACGGACAATTTGTGTGACAATCTAGAAATAAAGGAAGAATTCCACAGAGAATATGAAATTGAATTATATGTGAGTTCGAATGCTCTTCCTACACCATGAAAAACCTTTTTGTTTATGGGGTTGGTTTGGTTTTTTTAAGTGGCTTTGCAGGCAATCTGAATAATTTACAATTAGATCCCACACAGGTAATATCCAGAGGAAACCTACAGCCAGATGTAACACACTTAAAAACCAGCATCTATATAAATAATGAAATTAAACAGGGTAATTTCACAGTGTTATTTGAAAGACAGCAGAATTTGATGGTAAATGTCCTGTAAAAACATGATCCCAGGCTGGTGAAACTGAAGACAAACACAAGACTTGTTGATACAAGAGCTGAGAACATGGGATTTCCCTGGCAGGGAAGAACTTGTTCCTGATCAAAGCTGCTGTGGGAGAGAGTGAGATCAACAAATGAGGACATGGACTCATTGAGATCTGCTTGGAGAATCTCATTCTATCCTTGCAAATGTTTCTTTCACCATCACAGGATGGGAAAATAGAATTGTATCTCTTCTGATCAGTTAATTGATCAGATCATTGCATAGAAATAGGAGAAAACTGGAGTTCTCATTCAAGAAAAACACCACAAGGTCCAGACAGAAACTCAGATTACAATCTAACTCATTTAAAATTCAAGCTTCATCTCAAATGCAGCCAACAAACATCCAGCCACCCAGGAATCATTTAGAACACATCACAAAGGGCAACAACTAGCTAAAAACTGGAAAGCACCTGAACTAAGGGCAAGGAAACCTCTCAAAACTCCACTCTGAGGAAAGTCAAAGGCCAGTATCCATAGATTTTGTATATAACATCATTCAGAAGTGGAAGAAAACCAGAGGTCTTAAGTGAAGTGTTTCTTCATGTCAGAAAATTCAGACAGCAAAAAGAAAATAGGACAGTGAATCAAGCAGCAGGGAGCACGCAGCAGTGAATACACACATTAAAATCCTGGTAATCCACATCCGAGAGGTAGATACCAATAAGTACTTGAAATACAGCAACTGCTGTGATGTTTCTGATTCCATGCAGCTGAGCAGTTCACAAACTCAATCTGGAGAAATCCCTTTGGAAAGCTGCGGAATCCTGGAAGGACTGGATGCGATCAAGGTTAAGAACAAAAAGCAAAATATCTTTTGCTTTATGTAAGGATGAAAAAAAATCCTAATCTGAATTACGTCTCAATTAAAAGAGATTTTTTTTTTATCTAGATTGTAGTGCCAAACCAAAAACTCCACAAAACCCATTGCAGTGTTTATTAATGGTGAATTGTTGTCAGAACTACAGAACCCCTTCCTCTCCCCCTGAAACATGTGCCAGATTTGCACAAGGACACAAAATGCTTGCCCTCATTGTGTTTCTGTATATTTTTATGAGAAACACAACACAGTGACATTTTGAAAAGCATACTGCTTAAGATAGAAGCAACCCATGGAAATTGCCAGTTGCAAATCAAACCAGGTTCTTGCTTCCCTCACTCAGCAAGAATTCCTGTCCTTTTTCCATCCAGAGCTGAAATTACCTCAGATGCTTACTTTGGTCTTCCCTGTGTTGTATATAAACAAATATACTTCATTTTGACCTGCCTGTTGTTCCTGAGCAGAACTGTTTGCTGGGATCTGCATGGTTAGGCTAAGAGACAAGCACAGAGGCAAACAGAATATTGTCCCTTACAAAAGAATATGGCAAAAATGGTCTGACATCTGGAGTATTCTATTGGAAATTTCATTGGAATAGATGCTGAAAATCAAAGTGGAATAAATTAAGAATTCCTTGTCCATAGGAATTACGGGCAGTTAAAAGTGAAAACAAAGGCTTGTGTGATTGATTTTAGTGAATGAGGCCTTAGTCTGGATTGCCCTGGTTTGGCCTACTTTTCAGAGGAAATAAAAACTGAAGCCTCAAAACAGTTTTTAAAACACAGCAGGAAATGAAGGCATATAAGAAATTACTTCACAGAACGAACAGGGTCTTTATTTCAGGACTAACTGGATTAGCAGTGAACCAAAACCACTGGCACAAGGAAGTTAAAACATAGTAAACCAACATTTTCTCTTTTATTTCTGAAATGGCTTATTTTCCACTAGGAGAGGTAGTGAGGGCAATAAATACAGGAATACTTGCTGCAAAGCAGAACAAACAGCACACTATGAACTGGTTCAAGACCCTACACCATAAGGCAATAAAAGCCTGGAAAAAAGGAAACTTGAATGATAGAGCTGGGGGGTGAGACACCAACTAAAAGAAAATGTTGAATAGAAACTTGAAAATACTTTTTATTCACTATAAGAAATTACCACAATTACCAGTGAGGGCAACTAAGTCTGGCCTTGCTTCTTGCCCTTCATGACTCTCATGCTACTAATGTGTAAATAGTATCTGCTTATTCCTTAAGTGAGGAATAGGTCCAAGTTACTCAGTTACTGGAGTAGCTTCCAGAAAAAAGAAAAAAAAATTATGATTAACCACTGATTAACCATTAATTAACCACTGATTAACTCAGCTGCCATTTCCTAACGCCAACATTAAGCAACTGGTAACAGAGTTATTTATTTTCTCTAAGAATTGTGGGTGTCATCTATTTGATTACGTGAAAATGGAATACGGCGAATAAATTGTTTTCAAGCAACATGAAATCTTTGACTCTAGTGGTGACTTTCTAAAAATTTGTTTCTATGCTGTACTATTCTCTATACAAAAAATACATGAAAGAGTTAAGACCTGTTATTTATATTTGTCAAAATAAAAACTGGTAACCCACCCTTAACACACAGCTATGTGTGTGTGTGTGTAGTGTGTATATATCTATACCTACATCCAGTCAGCCTAGATATGTCTTAATCATGAATTCGAACACTAACAAGATGACTATACAAAACAAAATGAAAAAATGGACATTATCAGAAATTAAATACAGCATGTTGTGACATGCACTGGGAATAAAGATGATGTCCTATGGAGTAAGTGATTTGCTGGGCTCTACCAATTAATTTCTATTATGGTAATATCATATAATGGTGATAGCCTAATGCTCTGAGTACACTGTGTGTGGAAAGCTAAAAAACTTTTAAGAACTTACTAATTTTTTAACAGGATGAGATGACAGAGTAAGTGGCACCAATATTGATTTGCACTTCATTATGCTAAAATGCACAAGATACTTTTTGGTTCACACTCCTGTACTAAAAGGGTGATTTTTAATTTTTTTTTAAAGGAGAGTTAATATCAAAGATCAGAAATGTGAAAGTGAGCAGAAGTCCTTTTCTCCTTCTTGTGGCACAGGCTAATACATAGCCAGTATTAGCATTTAAGATTAAATTTTCAACAGTGCATAAGGCTCTACTCCTAAGTGCCTAGCATCCACATTTGAGTCAGGTTTTTCAAGATGCCAGCAGCCTATTAAGCAGATGCACAGAGATCAGATTTTCCAATGTGCTGACGTATTTGGACACCCCAGTTCCTTTCCTTAGGTCTAAGGTGGGAAGGGAGATTCTCTTAGATCTCTGGTCTCAGTTGTGACTCCTAAGCCCTTCTGCAACATTTGGCCTGGAGACCCAATTTAGTCCTTACTGATCAGACAGTTTCAAAAAACTGCTCACCTGCAACTCCCTGTTGAGTATTACCCCAATCAATACCTGGGAACACGTCCCAGCACGGAAGAGAGGAGCAGCTCATCTTTTCTGCGCCGGAGCGTTCCTGTGCACGTGCCTGCACTTGTGTACACTTCAAGCATATTTTGTAAATATTTCACCTTCCCTTACACACGAGGAAGTAATTGGTACATGCATGTTTTGGAAACCATTCAAAGTTGATTTTCTGCGTGGGTAAACAAAGTGCTCATTGGTGCCAGCTCGCCTCATTTGGGCGGTGTGAGGCAGAACGCGGGGCAGCCGCGTCCCGCAGCTTCCGGGTACCTCCTGTCTTTTGTGTACAGAAGGGAGCAACTCGTGATACAGGCAGGACAAGGACAATGCCAAGGAAAGAGTGACTTCTCTGAAGTATAAAGGCTGTGTTAATTACTATCAAATCAATGCAGATGCTTAAATCTAACCTGATAAATTCCATATTTACATATTAAATGTAACTGCTGAAATCATGCCTGTACAGATTTAATGTGTGCACGACTGAAATGTCTATACATTTCAGTATTGTGCTCTTACATGTGTATTTAAACTTCCCAGAGCTTATATGCACTTAGTTTGAAATCAGTGACAATCTACCACGTAGCCACATCTTGTGTTTCTGGAAATTTATGGAAGTTAGTGTGGCATTGCCAGCCCTGCACGGGGAACATTTGATAGTGGCTGTCAGAGAATCTCCCTGAAAAACTGCTACTCCTCCCCACCTTTTAGGGACCAAATGGCAGGATTATCTTAGATCCAGCACTGCATAAATGGGCTCTGCAGACCTGAAGAAAAGTGTGTGTTTTAATGCTCGCGCTACTGAGATTTGCTGGCCAAAACAAAGCTTGTGGTATTTATTCAAACAAAATACAATCGATATGAAGACAATCTACAATTTCTTTTTCCTGCCTCCAAACACCAGCAGGGAAAGAACTATGACAGTGTATCATAAATCACTAACATAGATATGGAGCTATAAAACCATCTTTGTCTACTGTTTACAGTAGAGTCAACCTGGGAATCTTTCTAGATAGTGTGGATATGGCAAACATGTCTGAAACACCCAAGATTTCTTATTATACTCTTCACAGCTATAAAAAGGCTAATATATTTTAAACTGGAAAAATAAACAGGAGAAGAAAGCAGAAGTAGCAATAAAAAAAATATTAAAATGTGAATTGCTACTGGTTGGTTTTCTAATGGCATTTTGGTTTTTTTATACAGCACCATTTTCATTAACCAAGTTCCTAGTTATATGAAAATAAGCTATTCTGCTTCTGTCTATTTGAAAAAAGACAAAAAAATTTAATCCAACTTAAATTTTATTTTAATTTTAGCAGCATTTTTAAACTGTAACACTAAAAGCCTGATATCCACTGATGGGCTGTAATTCTGCAGGTGCTATTTTACATCTACAGGTTAGTGTAGCTACAGCTGGTAGAAGTTTGGTATCTTATCCATGCACAACCTGAAGCTGAAATGCTGAATGTCAGCATCTGAAACACTGCTGAAAGGGAATTGGAACGGCTGGGCCACTTTTTAACTCGTCTTTGCAACAGTTTCATTTTAAGACAGCAATATTATTTCTTTTAAGATGAGGGAAGGAAATATTTTCACTTCAATGTGCCCTGAATTTTAGTATGCTGAACTGTATTTATCTCTGACATTATTCTGGTTGTAATTTCCAGCGAAGTTAATGAAGCTACAGATGATTTTGATACACTCTATGCACAGTGTATGACTAAACTTTTTTTTGGCAGCAGTTATTTTTTATTATTACTTACACACTGCATATCTTTTTTTCTTTTTTTTTTTTTTTTGGCGTGAGAGGGGAAAGGTGGGAGTGGTATTTAACATCATATCCTTCTATGCTAGCCTTCATCCTTTTTGTCAAGTAAATTGCAGAACTATTTCTAATTCAGTCTTTGAATCATAGAATTTAAATAAGTACAAAAGCCTTTCTCCATTTAGACTCCTAATTGCAGACAACTTTCTTGTTCTGATCATTAAGCATGACCAATTTTGAGAAATAACCTTCCTGGAGCTGCAAAGCATCCTCAAGTGTCTATTTACAATGGTCAAAAATTATAAATAAATCCTCAACTAAGAATAATTTTGATCTTTGAGAGGCATTTCAGCATTTTGTTTAATCTGGAAAAAGATAATATTCTAAAATTAAGGGCAGAGTTAGTGGGGTGGAGAATATTTTACAAAGAAACTAATAACCATTTTGGCTTTGCATGTTTTTGAATTATATTTCCAATTAAAAATGCAGAGTGCTAAATCACATTACAAAGATAAATAGGAAAGTACAACTTCATTGTTGAAAACAATTTCCCTCCTATCAATCTGAGGATTCACGCATCAATATTGTAGATGAACTGTTAATTACAAAATCAATTAAAAAATTATTTCTAAAAACAGTCACGCGTCCTGGCTCTCAGGGGGGCAATTTGGGCAGAAGGTCTCATCTCACTAGGACCGCGCCAAATCACAAGTCGTCATCCACAAGTAAGCAAAAGCAATCTGGTTTTTCATTTTTCAGCGCGGCTGAGCCCAGCCTGAGATTGATCGTCACATATGGCCCCAGAAAACAAACTGTCAATACCTTGAATGCTGCAGAATTTGAACAAATAGCCGTCCGCCCATTCAAGCCACTCATTGCATCCCATTTAACAGATTTTATTGACAGTTTCCTTCTTGTAATTAAAGGGAAAACTACTGGCCAGCAACCAAGATAAAGTTCAAAGATAGGGTCAAAACAAAAGCAGATGGAGGGGCACGGTGTGACTGTCAATGGAACATAGCATCAGAGCATGTTATTGACACACAGGTATCTAATGATCGGCACGTCATTAAAGAGGGATCTATCGTGAACTTTATGCAAATGCTAAAAGGGACTTAAGACCACAATAAAGCATTAAGGAGACACAAAAAGAAAAACAACAAAGCACAAACGATTTTTACTTATCTGACAGTATTCACTGGTTCAGCACTTTTAAATTCAAATGCAGAAAAAAAATTTCTTTCTGAGATTTTTTAACTCCTGCTGCACAGGTAATGATTTTTTGCAGAAGCACTCTCATAAATGCAAAGGATCCATAATGTAAGGTGTGATTCTTGTGAGATTCAACATGGATTTCCTCCCGCCTCCCACATTCCAAATTCAGTCTACCAAATTAATTAGTAACACCCTTTAAAGAGAAAATATATAGCATATTCTCCAGCATCCTTTCTTTTGCTTTAATTGCAATGATTAGACTTGTCTGGATTATGCAATGGATTTAGGAGAACAACATCTATATTCATTTGAAGGGATCTCTGTCTGTAAAACATTCTCCAAATAATACAGTGGAATATCCTCCACTCCCTTAGGAACATATTCCACAATTACTTTGAACCAGAAAGTTGTTCTTAGTTTGAACTGCTTTGTTTGTTGCCTTTTAGATTAAAGTCTGATTAGCAATTTCTTATTCTAAAAATCTGTTTTAAACCAGCCCATAGAAAGAAAGAAAGAAAGAAAGAAAGAAAGAAAGAAAGATTAAAAATGTAGCAACCATCATGCCACTCTGCCAACCTGAATTAGCAAGTGCTATAGCTTTGAGGGTGACAAATTCTTCTTTCTCCAGCTTCATGCTCTTGTATTTCTTTACCAGCTGCAGTATGGCATTGTTAAGGTCAAGAAGGCCTGCCAATTTGGATTGGTCTTCATCCATAATATAATCTTCAGCATATACAAGCTCATCCTCAAAAGAAAGTGACCGGTATACAACACCGAGAATCAAGATCTCCATCCAAGCACTCTGCAGAAGGCTCATCTGGTCAGCTAGAGACAAAGTGGAGAATCCTAAATAGAGAGAAAAAAAAAAAAGAAAAAAAAAGAAAAAAAAAGCTATTAAGCACATTTGGAAATCTGATCCTCTCTTTGATTTATTTTTGTATACAATGTGATAAAACATGCATGCATTCTATTATTCTCTCTTCTGCTTTTGTGC
This sequence comes from Pycnonotus jocosus, assembly GCA_013400435.1. Lineage (NCBI taxonomy): Eukaryota > Metazoa > Chordata > Aves > Passeriformes > Pycnonotidae > Pycnonotus > Pycnonotus jocosus. Next base: position 43,324 of record VWYP01005933.1, on the reverse strand, counting down.
GTCTCCTCCCCATCCTACAACAGGAAAGTCAATCAATATAAAGTCAAATGTTTTCTAATCAAAACCGAAGTTTTAAACAAGCAGGAATTGGCAAGATCTTTCTGTAAAAAATCATATTAATCTGTGGGGTACTGCAGTGGCAATCTGTGATCTGTATAATATCTTCTTTGTTCTGGAATACTTGTACTTAGTTGTAAAAACCTAATGCTGTGAAACAGGAGTCTGCTGACTCTATCCATCTCTACCATAATCCAAGAAGGATAATTTAGGGGAAAAACCCCAAAATTTTATTAAAAGGGAAGAATTGATGTTTTAATAGAAATAAGGTAAAGATGAAAAGAAGAAAAATTCTTTTTGAAATTCAAGTAAAAGAGAAGTAACAGCCACCCTTCTCAGAAAAGACACTAATCACTTCTGTCTTGGCTCCTGCCACTACTACACTTGTTGAAATAACAGGGTGGTACACTGAAGTGCCAACTGCATAACAGTCACACTATCCTTTTTGTGAGGGCAACCAAAATTTTATTAAATGCCTCCTAATGAATTTAACTTTTGCTGCCCCCCCTGCCCCCCACTGTCTTTCCTAATAGGATCACTAAGGGTAAACATCTTTACTGTCTTACCTTTTCAGACTCTTGCTTACACTACCTGTTAATTTGCTATATCAAACTGCTAATATCCCAATCACATTAGGTGCTAGGAAACAATATGGGAGAGGAAGTGATTTTCCTGGCCTGTTGGCGAAATGCAGCAGTTTGCCAGTTGGCACCATCAACCACAAGTACTTAATAAAATCATCAAAGGGGATTAGTCAAGCTTTTCTTAAAGGGTCTTAAGACATGTCTGAAGCTTTCATTTAGCTGTTTATGGAGTTGCTTACATGTCCTTTGACAGGGCTCCCGCTGCAAGAACATTCTTGTTGGCGTTCAATTACACTTAAATGCATTTTTCTGTTTTTAAAGTCGAGAGTTACAGTCATGCAAGAATATATCATAAACTAGCAAATCTGCAAGGCATCTTCTCCAAACAAGATTTTCTCTATAAGCACTAAGCAGCAAAACTAAAACAATAAAAAAGAAAAGCCCACATCCCAACCACCAGGCATCCATAAAAAATGAAACATAAAACTGGCTGCATGTGCTCTCTCTCATTTTTCTCTCCCTCCTTATTTGTTTTCATTTTCTCTCACTGTCTTTTGAGTCTTGTGATAGAACTGTAGGTCTCTGCCTTTAAAAACAAAAAACAAAACAAAACCTGATCCAACTACAACGGGAAAGCCTTGAAGATGTGACAGTGGAAAATAACACATCTGTGATTAAAACAAATAAGAGGGAAATAGAGAAGAAACAATCATTTGAAAGGTTATAGGGAGGAATTCATGATTTCAATTAGCTCCAACATTTCTGTTCCTTGCCGGCTTTCAAGAACCAGTTTTTCTGCAGCAGCAGATGGACAGAGAATGTAGCCTGCAGCACCGTCCTGTGACAGCCCCATTCTCCCTCCCAGACACTGCTGTTAGTAAATAGATTTACACATTCTCCAATCTCCACACATCTTTCTGCCGAATAATTAAAAGCAGGATGATTAGTTTATTGAGTGGAAGGAGGAACTTTTTTATTGAGGTCCATCCACGATTTTATCAGGGCCAGCACTTTTACGGTTGTCATGAGGGTGCAGGCATCCAATTTTTCTTATCTGCCTGATTAATACAAACGCTGTTTCAGGACGCATTAATTAACAGATACAAATCTACGTTCTCATGGAAGGATCAATACAGAGAAGAAAAGAGGCATCAATGTGAATTTAGTGCTGATGATGGAGAAGGCACTCTATTGACATTTACGTGCATAGAAACTTTAAAGTTGCAGTGGAGCCCTTTTGTCCCTGTGATTTACAAATTAACAATTTTTCAGTTATAACAATGTTTCAAATACTTCTGAGAGGTTTAATTAGCAAAAGGCAATAAAATCCGTTTTGATTAAAAAAAGTTTAGCCTGCAATTTCTCTCTGTATTCCTTTTTCCCCCCGAAAACTCCTCAACTTCCTTCTTTTATTCATTTATCTATTTTCGTACAGGTTTGTTGGCATTGGTTTTATTTTTAAAAAAATAAATAACACTATGTTTCAATAACATTTATTGTGTGCCACAGTCAAAGAAAATTACATATGTCCTGTGAGGGGGGGAAAATGGGATGTTGATATAATTTATTGTACTGCACTCTTGAAAAATCTGCATTCTGGAGCAGTAAATACACCAGGGTTTTTTTATATGACACATAAAAAAATCAAAATAAATTTTTTACATTATAGAAAAACTGGCAAATATAAAGCATGCTGTTCCACTCTTCAATAATAAATCAAATCAACATGACTATTTTGTTCCTGATCGAAGTAACTTTCCCTTGAAAGCCTGTTCAGTGAAAGCATGTTTTAACTTTTAAAGGCACCCCTCGTGGGAATGCAAAGCTGAATCAAGTTGTAATTAATCTGGTTTTGTTTTGTTTTGATTTTTCAGAAAATGTGAAAGCATCCAGCATGTCTCTTGCATCACAGCAATGCCCTTTTAATATGTGTTCAACAAGTCACAGTTAAAATAAGAGCTTACGCAGGCTTATATATTTATATACAGAGATTTATTTTTAATTGTTTGGAGAAGGTTATACTTTATTTAATGCCAACCTCTGAGTCCGTGAGCTTTTGTTATATAAACCCCCCAGATCAACCATGTTCTCTGACAAGAGGATATTTTCTATATTAAATCATAACTATTTTTTAACAAGTCTCCAACTTGGACCCTTCCAGCCTTCTGACCAGTGTTAGCCTCTCCAGTCCCATCTCCAAGCTCTGTCCAAACCGCCCCGAGATGCTGCATGATGGTTTGGGTTGGAACTCTGTCATGCACTGTGTGGGTCCTTAATCCTTTAGAGTCTTGCAGGTCACTGCTTTCAGCACAGAACTGTGTAATAACCTCTTAAAATACAATGTTGTGAGCCTTTCTCTCCCTTTAGCATGTACCCTACTGGTGACAACTTTGATCTCTCTCCATCTCCCTCCCCAAGTCAGTGCCATCTGATGTATCTCGGGTGTTTGCTGGCAGGATGACTCCGTACCTTGACCTGCAGTTAAACAGCGTGTTTATCTGCAATACAGCACACTCCAAATAAACCAGATGACAGTCTGCAATAACATCATTTGGAAGGATTGAAAGGCTTCTCAAGAGTCAGGTACCCCTGAGGTAAGAAGCTTGAAGGAAGCATGTTTTGTGCCAACCCTCCTGCCATCTTCCACTAGACGCTCGTGTGCTTGACAATGATGCCATGGGCACTTGTCAAGATTTTTTTTTTTTCTTTGTGCCTAGCAAACTGATGCACTTTGCAGTCAACTTACAAAAAAGGCTAAGCATTTGAAAGTGTGAAGGGCAAAAAATATCTGACGGCTAGTCTTCAAAAATACACTTTCATTTCAGAAAGCATAAATGTTTATTTCCTGAGCTGAGTGTTGACAGAAATAGGCTGCAGTGCAGGCATATGAATTTAACCCCTGGTAGGCATTCTGTTCAATGTGGTTTTCATGTGGCCGAGTGCGAGCATTGTAAATCTACGGGGTGTCTCCTAATATGAGTTAACAATAGCCTTGATTTGCTGGTTACAGATTTTCTTCCTTTTTCCTTTTCTTTCTCCTCCTTTCAGGGACTGTAGTGTTTCTTCTGCTAAAAATAGATACTTTTCTACAAACAGTGTATCACACTCAAATTGTAATTATGCCATAATGACTCACTGAGATCACTGAGTGTGGATTGAGAAAAAAGGTTGATTGAGCAACTGAACATATGCTTGTTTTTTTTTTTCTCCTTTTGCATACCAGTAAACCAAAAGCTCAAAGGAAACAGACATAAATACGTAAAAAGGCCTTACTATTTTTATAATAGGAACAAGGGGCATCAAGCTGACTGCACTCTGAAGTGCTCAGCACTCCAAGGCAGCTCCAAACACAGTTCACAGCCTCTTCAATGGGGCTGTTTAAACCACAGATCTTTTCAAATATCAGCACATGCACCACTTGCTCTCTATTTCACATTGCACACAGCTCCATGCTAAGCAGGGTAAATCTTTTATATTCCTGAAGACCCTTTCCTCTACTTCATTAAGATGGACTTCATGGACACTAACTCACTAGGGGCCAGAGTGAAGCAGCTGCAGATGGTCAAGTGCCGAAGTAAGATCTGTGCCTTGCACACAGCACTTCGAGAACTACTGGCCAAAAAAAAGAAAAAGACAGTGGCTGGACTTAACATTGTTTTTATCTGTAAACATTTGATGTGATGCCTCTATCAGGCTACTCAAACTTAAATCCTAGAGTTTATTTTACTTCGCAGGGGCTGAATTTCCCTTCATCTCTGATATGTGTTTAGAAATCTGAACATTTGATTAAACTACGTATGAAATTGCTGGCAAATCTGGGAGTGGCTTGCTTTTTCTCATAATTGCCTCCCATTTATTTTACTGGTTGTTTGTGTGATTGTTATCTTTATGAGTAAAATATTCCTCTTGCTAGCCCTGGTTTGTACTTCAAATATCTTCATTTACATTTTTTATAATCAAAGCTCACTTGTTCGTGACATGTTCACTAGCGTGTTGCAGATGCAATACATTTACACAGTTGAAATATCAAGAGTTGGATTTTTAAATTATTTACACTTAATTTTGATAGATTAACTTCTTTCTAAATGTTTTATGCGTACTGATGTTTCCAGCACAGGTTTTTTCTCATTTCAAAAATGATATATAGTCACTGTTGTCAAAAGAACAAACTGATACTGTAAATACTTAAAAAAAAAAAATTATTTGGATTACTTTATTTAGAGAGTGAGTGGCCTCATGTCAAATGACCAGCAGTGGACCAAAGGCTCACCTTGGCTGCACTGAGGAGAATGTAAAGAACCTCCATTTCAAGATCAGATCTGTGGCCAGTGCACTCTCGGATGTACAGCTGTCAGTCTGCCCTCCTCTCCCTCCCTGGCACACACACAGCCAAGTGCTTGGATCCATCCAGCAACTTCAGCTGCCTTCCAGGGATGTAAACAAAGGCCAGGGAAATTTCAGCAGTGAAATTTCTGCTAGGGCAATGCAATATTTTCTAGACATGATCATAGCATTTGCTGAAGGAAACCTTCATAGCCTGAGTGCCCTTTGCTATTATACTTTCAAAAATCCAAGAGGATGGCATAATTCACGTGTTTAGGCTACATGTAGGGTTGAATCTCTCACACAGATCTGAATTAAGAGATTCTTTTTATTATATTAAATTAAAAAATAGATTTAATTACATTTCAAATACTGTGTAGTCTAAAAACACATATTGTGACCCATAGACATTTCAGTGCTTTTGAAAACCATTAAACAGAAGGAGAGTGCCCTCACTAATCACCAAACATATTTCCCAGATTACGGATGAAATTTCGTGAAAGCTGGAACAGAAACAGATACAACTCATTATGCCAGGGTGAATCCATTATTTCAGGTTTGGTTTGGGTTTTTTTTTTCATACCCTTTTGCTTACAGAGCCCTTGGTCAAAGGCTAGTAATTGCACATAGTGCCATAACTAGCTGAAATTCAAGTCTGACTCAGAATTCTCACATGAAAGGTATCATCTCACAAAATAAAAAATGCAGGTATTTGCCCAGGCTTGAAAATGAAAAATCAAGTTCCAAAAGCACAGACTCCGAGTGACCAGAAATACAACCAAAAGCTTGATTTATGCTGTTTGCTGAATTCAGCTTCCATGCTCCTTGGAACTGAGGCTCTGCAATTAAAGGTAAGCTTAGAAATTGATTCCATCCAGTAACTTTTGCACAGTGAGAGCACCCCCTTTCCTGGGCGATGCTGTGCTGTGCAGCCTCCAGTCTCCTCCTGCCACCACTGCAAAGGTAGCACCAGGGCTCTGCTGTGAGCGGCGCGACGAGTGGCGACTGCCATCTGTTATCTGTGCAGCCCTGGGAGAGGGCAGCTCGGGCTGCACTCATAGAGGTGCCCAGGAGTCATTCTGCCT
>VWYP01005933.1:0-37226 GCA_013400435.1 Pycnonotus jocosus | reverse complement strand
AAAAAAAAAAAAAGGTTGGGGGAAATACTTTCAGAGAGCGCTGGGATGTTTTCAGCAAAGCCGGGGCACTCTCCTCGGGTTTTCTTTAAGTGTGTTTGTATTCTTACATCTTGCTGTCCAAGTTCTTATAAAATATACATATTTTTTTAAATTTTATAACATGGAAAAATGCCTGTGATAAGCACTTTTTCTCTCACACCTACCAGGAGGACGGGAAATGCCACGCAGAGCATTAAGAAACCCGGGGCTGTTATCACAACGCTACTTTCATCTCACTGAAACAACAGCAGAGAGATGGCACGGCAATAAAAATGCATTCACACTGCATGTCTCTCTCAATCCATTATGAACAATGGATTCTCGCTAAGCAAATATTCGCTTGTCAGAAGTATTTGCAACACTGGATTCATTCAGCAGGACTAAGTAAGTGAAGTTCACAGCAATTTAAAAGCAGCAAATTAGACATTTACAAACAGGGAAGATGCTGCTTGTCTAGCGTGACCTTTCACTCAAGCTATACAAAAAGGTGTTAATGTAATTTAAATACCAGTTAGGAATATTTCTGGTTTGTCTTTTACCCTGTGAAACCTTACATGATAACACTAAACAGGAGCAATTTGAGGCTGTCATTTCTTCCCAGGGTCAGATGCACACAGTGAGATGTAACCCACTACAGCTCAAACTGATTTCAGTACTGAGATCAGAGACACCCCTCTCTCACCACCCAAATATTTCCAGGCAGCTACTTTTAAATTTCTTATTTCTAGTTAAAGTGCAAGTTCTCGTGAGCTGCTTCTTTAGTATTAGTAATGAAAGGAGCTGGAAAATGGGACTGACTGAGGATGCCTCTCTGACTTCACATAACCAGTTGCTAACACTGCAGTGAACCACTAAAGATAAAAAAAACTTAGCAAGCTGCCCTTGCTTCAGAACAGAGTTGGTAAGATCTCCCTGTATGGAGTACTTTACAATGGCATTTTTGGAAACATATTGTTGAAAGTATTGTACTCTTTATTCCCATTCATTTTAATTTCACACCTTATTATCTCAGTATTCATCGAGAAAAAAGAAAATATAAGACAATAGAGTTAAATAGATTAATACCTGATTTTCTCTTTGGGCTGATTTTACCACTGGAAATTCCACAATTTCCAACAGCTTTACAGCAAACTCACACCAATCTTACATTATAAAGATGTAAGATGAAACACTTGTATTTTGTTTTATCACCAGGTGCTCTGAGAACAGAGAAACACCTGATAAGTCAGTTCCAGGAAACTGCCTTTTTTTTTTTTCCCCCCCCCCCTTTTTTTTTTTTTTTCTCTATGTAAGACAGGACTTGCGGTGCAGTATCTCTCTGTAGTGAGGTTCACAATTCTAAGACATGGACAACGAAGAAAGTTTTAAAATTCAGACTAGCAGTGTAATATGGCCCAATGAAGCCGTAAGTCTCCTTCAGGTCAGCAATACGAACTCGCAGATTCCTGAGGGTGATCTTTTTAATGCACTACATATGTCATCTGATCTGCTTCTTTAAAGTTAATTCTTCCACTTCTTTAAAATTTAACCTTCAAATATGGTTTGGCTAGACTATGGGATTTGTTTTTGGTCATGATATGGTGTGCTCCTAAAATCACAGAAGAAAGTGGAGTAGGATTGAATTTATGGCCCTGATTTTTTTTTTTTCACCAAGCCTTTATTAAAAAAAAAAGAAATCATCAATCATATTCTCAACATAAAAATATTGATTTCACCCAAATTATTCTTCATTCTGTTGTGGATATATGTATTTGACTATGAGTACAATAAAGCCAGCCTCGTAGGTGGAAATATATAAACTACACTTAGTCACTAGGAAAGTGAACATAGATGAAAAATAAAAGAGTACAATGTAAGTGCTGAATTTCTTCCAAAATCCATTCTAGAATAGGGTAATACAGTTCAGCTTAAAATAGCCAGCATAATATCTGCATATCCTGTGCGTGCTATGCCTTACTTAGATCGTTTGAACAGGTCAGCTAGCAGAAAAGAATCTACAATCACACATTATCAAATAGAAAGTGACCACCCTTTTTCCTCCTTCTTAATTTTTACTCAACTACACAAAACTAAAAAGAAAAAAAGGGGAAAAAAGGGACAACCTTGGCAGAGCTAGCTTGCTAAACTAGTAACTACAATCAGTGTTAGTTCAGGTTCTGCTTGCTTCGACCTTTGTATGCATCAGCCTCCCAAAAACTGCACATATTGAGCAGAGATATCAAGAAATTTAGAGTTCAAGCTTCTTCAGCATATTAATCTTCAAAATCAAGTTTGTTGGATTGTAAAGTATCACTTCTGGGCTTTTTTTTCCCCATAGAAAGGAGGGATTTCTTGTGCATTTAATCCACGTTGCCTCTTATTTGTAACCTCTACAGGTCTGCTTTGAGAGCGCTTTTCCTCAAAGAGTGCTGGGTCACTGCTGTTTGCCTTTTGCTCCCCTGGGGAAGCCACCAGTCATTTCCTCCCTGAGAGCTGTGGCAATCCCTGCTCCCTCCATCTTTCCATCAGGCAAAGTCAGGTTTCCAGGAATTCCCCAATCATGTTAATAATATGAATCCAATACAGGAATGTATTAGCATACGGAGACAGCCATGCTTGCGATCCAATCAACGTATCTCTCTTAACCCTGTGTGTGCTGAGCTACCTAAAATCTCTTCCCATTGCCAAAACAAAATCTTCAGGTTGCAAAATTTTGGGTAATTATCCCCTTTCTCCCTGTGTCAGGAAAATAACAGCTCAGGCCACTGTCCTACAGAACTTCCATCTTCTTCCTAATTTTTAAAACTTTTCTGCTGGTTAGTTGATTTTCTTAATGTGCTGCAGATGCCAAAAAATTCAAATGATGTTTACGGTCTCCCTGATTTGGGGAAGAGAGACACATATTCTCCTACGTGAATGTGAAATTTCTAGTTTACCTAGTTGAGTGTGCTTGTATCATTAAGATCATCTCTGGAGGCTGTGTCTTAAGTCTGCAACAGTCCACACACAGAGGAAAAAAAAAAGACAGAAAAAAGAAAAGAAAAAAAAAAGGAAGCTGCCTGATTCTAATACACCTAATTAGCCATCGGCAGACTCTTAATTGCATACATTAGGATGATTCCATAGTGGAGATTAATTCTAAATATACCCAAGCAGCTGGTTAAGATGCCATGGATTACAGTGTGGACTGTACTTTTCCACTTAATTAGATATCAAAATTAAGCAGCAACAAGCATTTTGACATAACGGGGATCAAGCCGCCGCTTGGCATCCCAGAGCTGCACTAAAGTGACCGCTAAACAGAGCCGCACAGATGGAGAGATATTAAATGCCGCACTGGAAAGTAATTTCAAATAATAAAATATCAATATTTACATTTTAATTACCCCTACTGAGAGCCGCTCTGTCATTTTCACTATTGCCGACGCAGCAAGGGGTAGTGGAATGACATTGCGGCTCTGACTGCAATGACTATTTTGTTTCCATTAAAGAATGACAAGTGTTTTAGTGGCAGTGACACCCAGTGTGTGAACAAGAATGACAGCAGATCAGAAAATTCCTATTAAGGGAATAAATGACTCAACAAGAGAATTTACTTTAAGCAGCCGGCTCCTCCTTGAAACACATAATCCTTTCTAAATTTCCTGCAGGAAGTTTATTATTAGAGGTGCCTTGGAGAGACCTCAGCTTCTCATCAAGTATTTAGAATGATAGGACCTTCCATGATGACTGGTCAATTTAAAAACAGTAACATTCAACGCTAAGAGTTACACTGAGAATTTGCATGAATTAAAATAGTTTTGAGGGAGAGGGGAAGACAGTGAAAAGGAGATTCCTTCCCATAAAAACCTGAAAGCCTCGATGGTGCACGGAGAACACCAGGGTTATTTTTGCTGCCTTCACCAGTTTTACTGCCATGGGCACAGTGAGTACTCCACATCCCACCTGGGTCACAATTTGCTGGTGTTCAGAATTCTAGCCAGCAGGTGATCACAACAGGTAATGCGCACACAACATAGCTTCAGGCCTCTTGTTTCTCCTTGCCTATTCTCTGCACATATATAAACACTTTTTCTTTCAGTATGTACCTCAGAAATCCATGAGACACCTTTGCAGCACCTTAGGAATCTAATTACTTCTGATCAGGTCTGAGGTCAATCTCATGGAAAATATTATATTAGATCTGACATGCTGCATTTACAAGATGAAAAGGAAGGAAGAAAAATATCAAAACAGTAAAGGAAAGAAAAAATTTTCCTTGGGGATGTCTGTCAAACTGCAGAGATCTTCAAAGAATTTCAATGGCCTCAGACATGAGAAAGTGGGTAAGAGTAAATCCTTGGTCAGTACACCCAATATGCAGCTAAGTGACCCTCCTCCTGAGTCACGGCATGCATTTATTTAATAATGTGCAGACCTCAACTTCTATAAATGTGACAAATGGCTAGAACAGAATGGGGGGTGGGGGGGGGGAAGGCATGAAGATTTTTGCAGAACAAAAAAGGAACAATTTTATGGCAGTAACTATTGCAGGATTTTTAGATCCAGCTTTGACATTAAGAATTAGCAGTCAAGTACAAAAATTTTACTCTGACATTAGCTGCTTAACTAGTTCTCTTCCTTTTCTTGTCTTAGTTTCTTTTTCTTTCCTCACCTTTTTTTTTTTTTTTTTAAAGTACCCAGGAAGTACTTCTTAAGCATCCCTAATGCTTTTAGGACAAGACACTTCCCCATTTCTCAGCCACTAGCACCTTTTAATTTCTGAAAGAGCCACGGTTGAAAATCTTAATTAATTGTTCCATACTGCTTCAGGATCATTATGCAATGTAATAAAGGCCGTGTAATTATGAAATTTTACAGCCATTACCAAGGCTGATGGCTCGTATTTCATCCTCAGCTGGACCCAATGGCTTTTAGCCACTCAGCTCCCCTTTGATGAACTACAGACAGATCTATCAGGCCCAAACAATATCCAGGCAAGGCGGCTATAATAGCTACCTACAGATGAAGCCATAGATAAAGATAAACTATAAATCTACACACAAATGCAGGCACATTGCCTCAGGATGACAGAGGGGAGAGGATGAGACACTTGGGAAAGCCGGCGGCTTGCAGAAAAGCAACCTTCTCTGTCTCTGTTATTCAGTTTGGAATTTGTTTGGTTTCTTAAAGGTGAAAAACCCCTTAACACCTCCCCCACAAAATTATGTATTTTTTAAGAACTGTGAATTTTTACATGGAAGTCAAGGGGTCACTGTAGCCACCTATTAAATTTGACAAAGGGGATTTACATGGACAAATCAAGTCATCCTCCAAACTAAGAATCTCAGTCAACAAGTTTGCAAATTGTATTTTTAAAAGTGAATCCAGGTCACTTGCTTCTGACACTGAAAAAAGCAACCATCCCTGATATCTAAATGCATTATCGTGAGCAGATGCACAGAGGTGAAGTTAGATGATAGGCTTTCACTGGAGGCAGCAACAGAGATGCAATTTCATGCAACATTGTCCGACATTATTTTATTTTCAGTCTGAAAATGAAAATACTTCTAAAATTCAGTGCAAGTTAAAGAAACAAGGGGATTATAAATGCTCTTGGTACCTGCAACACCAGAATGCAGTTTATGTCCTAGTTATGGAGGTGACCTCCATCAATGCCCTCTTTCATTTAAGACAGGAGGCCTTCCGAGTATGCAGTGTTAGTCCCTCCAGAGTGAGACAAGGCTGACTAAATGATCTCTGGGCGAGAAAAAGAAATGGAGAGCTGCAGCTCCTGACCAGCTCTGAAAGAGTCCAGGGAAGAGTGTGAAAACATTAGCTTGGAAACTGCATCTATTAGTACCCATTCCAGTAGCCCAGGGTCAGTAGTGATGCTGATGCCATGCTCATGGCTGAGACTAAAAGCACTTCAGAAGGCAAGAAAAGTTAAAATAAAAATATCAATCAGTACTCTGATTTCTAATGGATCTACAGAATGGCTTGGCCCTTTCCAAAGAAAATATGACAGATTTAGAGGAGGTCCAGAGAAGTAAAGCACCACCTCACAGAACTCTTGTGAAAAGAAACTCAGAAAGCAGGAATTGTCTTCCTCAAAATAGTCATGTATGAGAGAATGCAGTAAAAGTGTACATAAATTAATGATATAAAAAATAGTTCTAAAGCTTTTATTCTGTCTGTCTCAAAACACAGACCATGCACCACTACAGTGAAACACAGGAAATTCAAAATGGAAGACAAAGGGTAATTCTTCATTCACAGAGTAGCTGGAGAACTTCTTGCCAAAGGATGTTACTGAAGCCAAGGACTCAGAGAGGGAGCTGATGCTTACATAGACAGCCAGAATAGCTCCAGGTATTAATACTCTAAATCCAAATTAAGAGGACAAGGATATTTTTCTTCCTTATTTCATCTAATGTCTAAGCATAAGGAATTGAAAATAGTTTTCCTGAGGCTTCTGCCTACTATGGGGTTCATGTCCCCTCCCCTGAGGCTGATCACTGCTGAAGGCAGCAGAGTGTGTGTCCATGACCTATAGCATTCAGTTCATAGTTTCCTAAAAAATGAAGCCTCAGAATTTGGGCTGCCTTTCTTTGAGGTGTTTGGAACCTACTCCTAAGAAGTGAAGCTCAGAACAGAAGAGCTTAGAGAGATGTGCCCCAGGGTAAGAATTTCAAAATCACAGCAATTGAACCCTCACTGTATTGCTACTGTGGAAAGATGAAAATAATGGATATGGAAGATCCATGGTGTTATCACAGCCACAAAAGCAGGCAGGTGCATGTATTAGTGTGTGTTTGCATAAGCCTGTGTACGCACGCATTTGTACTGAGCATACTCGGGGTATTCTGAAAGCTACTGAAATGAATAAAGATCACCTGCTCATTAACTTGTATTCTTTGCTTATTAAATATGTCCTTTCTTCTGATATAAAAAAATTGCCTTTGCTGAAGGACAAAATAATAATGTAATCACCCAGGTCAGATCAAAGAAGTATTTTCTGAAACAGAGAATAGAGTCACAAAGGGTCACTGGCCAACAAAGCTGCACCTGAAAATATGCAAGGGAATGCATGATTCAGGTTCCCTCAGCATAATGCTGAGGATGCTTGATATATGGCCTTCAAGGACCAGTATCTGTTTTTAACATGCTCTACTGAAACTGCATGTGTGGTGAGTATTCACTGTACGTGGTTTGAACTGATCTGCTCCTTGCAGTGCACATGGAAGCATCATAAACATTCTTAATGGGGAAAATAACCCAATGTTTACCTACTAGACTATACAAACACCACCAGATTATAATTCCTGGACAGAACTTTAAATTGCCTTCTAATGCTCTAAGAATTTACCAGAATCTGTTAAAACATGCACTAGGAAAATTGAGAAGAATGGACGTAGACAAAGAAACTGGCCGATCTTTTACCTTCTCTGCTTTCCATCAGGTGGACTCATTTAGCCAAATTAGCGTCAACCTCACAGATAAGCTCTGTGGCTTTACCTCTTTTTATCCTCCCCATCACTCATATCAGTAGAGTAAAAAGCAGCTATGAATATACACAGCAGGAGAATTTTTAAGAGCAAAAACTTCAAGTAGGAAGTAAATGCAAAGATATTATTTCTATTTCTAACTGAGGCAGTAATACTAGTTTGCTACATTGATCTAACAAAAATAATGATGATAATGTGAGAAAATGCATAAATACCACCCTACAATTTTTATTTTACAAATGAAATGCACTAAGTTTTAACCTCTATGGTAAATTCCTAGTGTGTTAGACAATGCCTACCAATACTCCATAATTTAAGATTACTTTAATATTTTAATAAAGTATAACAAGGAGTTTGTGCATGTCAGAAAGGTAATTTGTAGTTTAGTGGAAACTACCTTGAAACAGAACCAGCTGAGGCATAGTTAGAGTTTATTTTTGTCAAATATGAACTACTGCAAAGGAAAAGGTAATTAGCTTTTACATATTTTGGGAAAGACTTTCTTTTCAGTATTGGGTTTAAAACATTTTCCTTCTTCAAATGATTTTAATGTTTGTTTTTTAATTAACAGCTGCATGTATCTTACACACAAGTAGAAAGTGTTTTTAAGAAACCTGGTTTAGAGAACACCTCTGTTTTGCTATGTCTCAAAAAAACCTTGACTACAGTAAGGCCACATTCAGACACAAATAAAGATATTAGCATTAGGACAGACCAAAAATGGAAGGGATATGGGGGTCTAATTGTATGTTTCCTCTTTCCATATTCACCAAATGCAGCACAAATCATAGCTGCTATAATGCATGCCATGCTTTACACTGATTTTCTACACTTGGTATTCCCTAGCTGAATTGTTTCTGAAGTCTATCGTGATTTTTTTCCACAGCAAATCAGCAGTTTTTCAAGAGGTCTCTGTGCAACCCAGGAGTATGACATTTACTAATGTGTTGAGATTCAGGGATTCTCCTTTGTAGAAGCCAACACTAATAAGAAAGATATGGTTCAGTGTCCTGGGTATTCTTCCCAGTTTTATTAATTAGATGGAAAGCTTCTCCCTCTGGAATACTGCAAGGTATTTATTAACACTTCGGCCCACAAACTAGAGTAAATTTACAGTAGTGGAGGTAATTGTTACATACACCGGCTCTTGTTATCAACTTGGCAGGGATAAGCAAAAAAACCCCAGAGGTTTAGATTATGATCTTTTTCATGATATTTTAATTGTGCTTCTTAATCTGCTAAATTAAAAACTATAGTACAATCTTATTCAGATCACTGGCAAAAAAGATCATATCCATTTGCAACAAAATGTATGAATGCTCCTATCTCTTTTAATTATACAAAGAATTTAATAGTCATATCCAGTATGGCCACAGAGTGACTGAGATACAAACTCTTTCTTCTGCAGTTGTGCCATCTTATCCCTAAGCACCTTCACATTTTATTTCATGTCTCTCATCTTTAAAGCATAGACTCCCTTCCCTAGATGATCTTTAGTATCATCACCTTCCTTCTCTTCCTTCATGTTCAGCATGATGAGATACTCCAGCAACTGTGTCTCAGCACAGTGATGACTGATAATGACCAGGCAGGCACTCAATGGTATCTCAGTCACTTTTGTGCTTTACAGAGAAGTGTTAGGTATGCTCAGAGACACTGCATATAACCACATGTCCCTCACTGTTGCTTTCAGCCTTCCTCCTCCTCTTTGCATTCTTCTGCTATCAGACCCTCTTACTCCTTCTGGGCACCAGTATGTCAATTTATAGTGCCACCAGCAATGCCCTCTCCTTAACTGGTCCACACTAATTTACCTACACTTTTTTATTATGCAGCTCTCAGTGCTCTCAAAAGCTTAGAGTTGGGGTTTATTTTGCAATCCTTATCCTATTTCTACATTCTTGCATCCACCAAGTATTCTGATGGGCCCAAATACCTCAAATGGGCTCTTATCATCAGGCATTTGGGCACGTTCATCAGTAATTTTTGAGATTACACAGAAAGCACAGTTGTGCTTTGTGAGGATGTGCCATTAGAGAGGTCTAAATCAAAATTTTCATGTGCCAATACTGCTGGATCATCTCTTATTTCTTTGGCTTTCTTCTTGACCCATACATCTGCTTTCAAATGTCTGTCTCTTGTTGATCCTTTTTTATGGTCACCAGACATTTACTGTGGCTTCCCTTATGGATGTTAAATGCCCTATCAGTGATCTGAGAAGGAAAGGGGTGAGAATTTTGTCATCTATGCTGTCAAATCCCTGCTTTGCTATCCTGACTGCACAGGGCACAAGTCATTTATAGCTGGCACTTGCCAAATACACCCCTGTCAAAGAGCTAACTAACTTACTAACATCAGCACTTTTCAGGACTGTATCACAGATGATGTCAGAAGCATAGTTTGAAGCATGAGGTACATTTATACAGGAAGAATAGGAGGAAGAATTTGGCATTCAAAATCTCCCACTGTCTCTCTAATTCTGCTGAAGTCACAAAGTCCCTCTGTCTCATAGTTTTTCTCTGCAAACTACAGGTACAATATACAAAAATAAATTAATAGGGCTGTTATGCTGTTTCATTCATTTAATGTCTGAAAACAACAACAAATATCTTAACCAAAAAAAGGTCTACAGAGTATAATCAACATTTCTGAAAAGTATATGAAACGGATGAAGGGATAAACTGGCTAAAATACTTAGAGAAAGATGGAGCTCAACTTTAACACTTCCTCTTCATGCTCTTTTGGTCTATTTCTCACTGTTGGGTAGCGGACAAAGCATGAGAAAATATGAAGCTCCTTGTCCAAATATTTTAGCCAGTTTATCCCTTTATCCATTCCATATACTTTTCAGAAATGTTGATTATACTTTGTAGACCTTTTTTTGGTTAAAATTGAGCAGTACAACTGAGTTTGAGATGGCTCCTACTGAAGTCACTATTTTTTCCTATGTATTTCTATGGATGCAGGACTATGCCCACAAAACGAATGTGTCTGGCATTGCATTAGGATGAACACAAAGTAAAACTAGGACCTTGACCACGTAGTGCTGGCTTTACAGCACTGAGTGAGAGGGTCAAGTGCACCAGTGTTGTAAAACTGTGAACAGACATTGGTATTATACTGTATGTATGAAAATGCATAGAATACATTTAATTAACTCTAGGCTGTGATACAAACTGACAATTCTCAACAGAAATTTCAAAGCTAAGCCTGACACCTTTCGAGTAATTTTGCTCAGAAAGATGCATATTTAGGCCAGATTTCTATATATTTGTATGTATTTTTTTAAATATATGAAAAATGCATATTATTTACCCAATTGCCTGGAATGCCTATTTGAGAAATACATATTTATTTTTAAAGGCAATCCATATATTATTTACTCGGTGGATGAGAATGACTTCAAAAACCCGTTCTGGTCCATCAAATAAATACATATTTATAAATGGTTTTTAAAATGCGTATTATTTACCCAATGGACTGTAATGCCTCTGCTAGTGCCATTACGTGTAAATATGTAATTAGCCACATAATAAAAAATCCCCACAAAATTTCTCTGAAAAGCATTATACTTCCATGTGTCAATGTACAATACCTTTTCTATTGTTATTATTTTTCTTTAAAGAGCAAAGGCGATTACCCCATGCTAATGACTAAGGCTTTGCCGTATTTCAGAACCCCACTAGCTCTGCAATTATATAAACCATAAACTTCACGTCCTCATTTCTTCCTTTTAATATTACTGTTTTGGAATCCTCATCTTGCAGTTGGTACACCTGGCCTGGATCTTTCTGCCAGCCCCACGGATGCTGACCAGACTCTGCATAACTGAACGCTCCTGTCAGTAGGAGCTGGTTCTGTTCTCACACGAGCTCCTCCACACTCAGCCAATGCACCTGCACCATTGCCGAGCCATCCAATCTTGTACACTGCCAAACTTCACTTATTTATTTCTCTTCACACGGGTTATTTTCTGTGAAGCACTAAATATCCTCAAAAATACCTTTTTGTTGGGAGAAAGAGGGCAGGATATGAGACATGCTACAGTGGACCACAATGTATTGTATTACACAGTCCTGTGTAAGTTTCTATTTGAAAGGATGTAGCACCTACCCCAAGTATTTGGGAATTAATATTAAGAACAAGACCTGCCAGGCCTACAAAAATAGATGCACACTTTCCAACAGGAGTGAATAGGATAATTTTTAGTAGTACACGGTGCTGGAGTAAGTGTCACACATTAAGATGTAAATTTTATTCTCTGAGCTGAATGCCAGGTGATTAATTCTGATAGCATAGTGATCAATTGGTACAGGTGCTGCACCTGAGTAATGTTTGTTTCTGTACACACTGGTAGCAAAGGTGCAGCACTAACACAGGTGTCACTTGTGTAGCTGTGCAACATCTCTGATTTCCTGAGAACACTCACATTGGTAGTTAGGCTGTATGTAGTTCTGCCAGTTTTTTCAATTAGACCCATTATTGATTTGATGAAAAAGCAAATTAAACATACCATGGTAGTATGTAAAATGGTTAGGCAGAACATAAGGTTCTCGTGCTGAGCTTCTTAGGCACATTACCTCTGTGTGCAGCTTTTCCTCACCAGTCTCTGGAGACTAAAAAAAATGGGAGACTTTTGCAAGGCAACTCGGCAGTATCAGTCCAGCAACTGAGGTATGGAACATCTAGAAATACACTAATGTAAAATGCCAGGAAGCTCAAATTTTGTTGAGACTAGAGCTACAATTACCTAGTTGCTTCATTTAGATCTGGCATAAACCTCTTTTCACTAAGCTGCTAGAGATTGGCACCAGTTTGAGAATAAAAATTGATAGATACAGGTAATAACTTTTTTTTTTTCAAAATAACAAGAAAATTTTGCTAATTGGTGGTACATTTTTAAGTTGTCTAAATCTCTGACATGTGGAATCAACACTGTGTGCAGCTTACAAGTATTTCTTTGCAATTTCCCCTCATTAAAGAACATCAGTTTTGATACCAAGAACATGCAGTGTCTACCCAGGACTTACATGTTCATATTTTTACAACCAATCTCCCCACCCCTTTGCTCAACATGATGGGGAACTCAAAGCAAATAGGTGTGCTCACTAGAAAGCCTCTTCACTAATTTCCATTTAATTCATTTACCAAATCAAATCAAACTGCTACTGTGAAAAACTATCTTCTCACAGAGGGGACTAAAGGATCTCTCCACAAGTCACTCCAAAGCACCTGAGGTTCAGCCTCCCAAAGCAAATTAGGTGAAACAAACACAACTAACAGGATGCTGCAGCAGCAGGTCCACCCAGGGCACACAGCTCATGGCAAGAAGTTTCTTAAGGTCAAGCACAGTAAGCCCACTGTCTGGCTTTGGTGTGCTGGAAACCTACATTAAGTCAGCACAAGCCTACAAAATCCTCTTTTCTTATTTCCGCATAGCTGCTTGTGTCAGAGCAAAGACAGTATTTTGCACTCTCTCTCTCTCTCATGTAGCTCAGCACGGTAAGAAGGCCCAATAATATCATTTCCAACTGGCCCAAATTCCTGTTGAAATTAGCACTCTCCCTGCAGGTCTGCAATTTCAGGGCCTGTACCCTATATTATTAAATCAGTCAAAAATATCCAGGTAAAAGCGATGCTGCTTAAGACGAGGTTTTGGGTTATTTTGCCACTGCTGCTGCCAGGGTGTTATCTTATGCCTCTTTCTTTCTTGAAAAGCATGTAAATTGTTGTACAGAAATAGAGTCATTCATGGAAAGCAAGACATTGCAGATCAGACAATAAACATATCAATTAATGCCTGGGATGCACATGAGGCAATCAATTTTCTCAAATCCCAAATCAATTAAAAAAAATAAAAAAGGGATAAAGAAAAACAATTTGAATTTTCATTCCTCTAAAAGGTGGGGATGAGAAGAGGAAGGGAGGAAAGCTGTAGTGCCAATCCTTCTCACTGTCTGTCTTTGCTTGTTTTCTAATTATTAAACCTGAGGTAACTTGAAAAAATTGTGAAAAAGTTACTGTGAGGAAATATTGAAATTTTAGATTAAAATGTCTAAAAACAAAGGAAGAAAGAGAGAGGAAGAATGCAGCAAGTGTAAGGAAACTTTTGGCCTTCAGTCTTACACATGCACAAGGTGCCCGCACCAAGAAGAGCTGTAATGCTTCTCTTCCTGTGTCTCTTTGTGCACTGATGGAAGTGATGTCCTACAGCATTTCAAGTCATTTATTGAAGTTTGGTGGTGGTAGTGGGAATGTTGTTAAGGGAAGTAAAAAAAGCAATGTCCATTTGAAGCTTGTCTGTGAACTTTGCATGAACCGCCAGGAATAATGTAGTGTGATGACAAGCCAGTTATACCTTCCACTAAATTTGCTGTCTGGAATGAACTGAAATAGTGTTTGGTTTGTGTAATTACGTCCATCTATCTTTATATTCCAGCGGCATATCGCAAATTGAAAATACTAAAAATTGACTGTTGGTTCTGATATTTAATGATTGCCAAAGACAAGACGATGATTTATTGGTTACTTACCGATGTGACACATTTGCATCTTATTAGACGGAGATTACTATTCCTTAAAATGCGGACGAGGCCTGATCATGTCTGATGGATTGATTTGATTTGCAAATGTAATCAAACTAATAAGAGGGAAAAAATGAGCAATAATGCCTTGTTTTTCAACTGGCAATCACTCCCCTGCCAACAACGCTGATATCCCTGACTAAGCAGCCTTCACACAGTCTTCCTGTCTCCTCAAATAAACAAAGGGATGCAAAGAGCTTGATAAGAGGATAACAAGCCAAGTATGGATGTAACATGGAGCCTGTATCTCAGCACTGTATAAATGTATCAATGGGAGTACCAGGAGAGGACTTATGGTGTCTTCAGTTCTTAAAAAGCAGCGAGCAAAAACCCAAAGAGAAAAACCATGTGGAAAAAACCCCTTTACTAAATGAAGGGAGGGGGAAAACTGCATTAGAAAAATATAAGTGGTTCTAATTCAGGGAACGTCAGGAGAAGTCCTCACAAGCATAAAATTTACAGAATAAATACTTGGAATTCCTCAACCTGAGAGGGAGCTAATTGGAGAATGTATTTTGGACAACATGATTCAAGTAACTGGAATCACTGACTGTGGCCACAGCATCAGAGAACCTATTTCCAGGGGTATGCTGAATGCTGTTTTAAAATCATTTGAAATACTAAATGCAGAGTTTCTGTCACAGCAAACATTCTATCATTCTGGTCAGATGCTGATGCTCCTGTAAGCACTGAAATACAGTTCTAGATAAGAGCAGACTCTTATTCAGCTTAAAGTAAATGACCCTAATTCGCTACAGCAGGATTCTCTTTCTCGTTAGCAATAATATAAAGAAATATTAAAAGAAAAAAAAGCTTTGTGCAAGGAACTGCACAATGTCCCCCACCATTTACACAAAAGTGGTAATTCAAGCAGAAGGCAAATAATAAAGCTCTGAGGTTCGTACAGGTTACAGATTGTGACCTGCATATTTAGGGATTGATCCAAAGCAGTGAAATCAAGGCAAGTCTTTCTATTGGCCTAAATGGATTTTCATATAAAGCTTTACTAAAGAGGGAGGTTTGAGAGTGAATGCTGACAGCTGAGGAAGTGATCCTACATATATTTGGGCACACAGAGAACGCTGCACAATGGAAGTGCCTGAGTAAATAATGTGATTGTACTACTTAAATATTTTCCAGACTGATTGCTAATTTGCTTCACTAAGGGATATTCGATAATGTAAAAAAAAAACTTGCTTTAGGGAACAGCCATTATGAAGTGTCAGGTTAAAAACAAAGTTGAATATATAGCTCCAATTACCATGCTCAAAGACCTCAAAATATTTTCATAATTTAAAGTTTTATAGCTTGTGTAATTTATATTTATTTTAACAGTGGAAAAGCATCCCGGTCAAATTCCAATTAAATAATTATATTTTGCCTACCTAAAATTCTCACTGCATTTTTAATTGGATAGGACACACTTCACTGCTTCTCCTAAATTGTTTAGTATTGCCATTCAGTATATAAATAGCTACCACTTTCTACCATGGAGACAGTACACTTGTCTGTGCTGCCATCAACAGCAAATTGGAGTTCGTCTGTGTTGGCTGCAGCACTGGAACTCAGGACACCCATGGCAGCTCCCATCACCCTGCCACAAGCCGATTTTAGGTGTATTTTTTCTTCCTCCTAGCAGGTCCTCTGAAAGACTTTAAGTTTGTCATTGATGCTGGCTGATTACGATGCTGCTGGTTATGAACACGCAAATGTTCCTTTGTCACCCAACAGCCTCTCTTTTTGACTTTATCTCCTGAAATGCCCACCTAAGTCTCTTGTCAGACACTGCCCTCTGTAGGTTTATGCTACAGAGGAAGCAGGAATAACCCTGCACAGCACATGCCCTGCTTGTCCCCAGTCCTACCTGCACTGCCTATCTGGGGCACCCTGTTTCCCAGTGGCCTCTTGATTACAGAGCCCATGGTGTGCTTCACGTATGAGGATTACAGGACACAGCAAATCAGTCATCACCGCTGATGTGACACTGCCATCCTGCAAACTCCAAATTTGGGCTGCATATATATTCAGCAAAGCATTTAGCACAACTCATTAATGGGGTCCAGAAAACATTCAAGTAACTCAAAACACAAAGAAACTTTTCAAAATTTACTCAAATAATCTCCCTGAATGAAGATCATCTGAAATTCAGAACACATTTTGCATGTTACATCTGCAGCTGAAGATTCACTGACACTAAGTAAGCCGCTCCTGAATCCACCCAACAGTTAACTTTATCTCTGGAAAACTTCAAAGTAGTAAAGAAAAGAACGGATCACAGAGTAGAATGGCTTTCTACAAGAGACTGATATAGGGAAGGACTCTTAAATTCTTCTAACTGCAAGCAGAGTTAATTAATGAGAGACACGAGGGTCACAGAAAGTTTTATATGTTACCAGATATAGCTTGAATCGTAGCAAGTTTGGAGTCTAATGCCTGTTCAGCAGGGCAGAACAATGCTAAAGCATAGCCAGAAGAAATCTCTGGCTAGAAATGCACCCTGCCAGTGTCACGATATATTTATGCCAGAAGTGCAACTTCTTCGAACAAATGTATGAGCAGCAGTCATTATCTGCTAAACTGTTCCCCCTTAATCTCTCCAACAGCTGGATGCACGAAAACTGCAGATTTGCCCCCGCCTCTTCTCCACCCTCACCACAACTCTTTGCTCCAGTGTTCTCATGCATAACATGTCAGGATCTGCTAAAGAGCAGACTCTACTCTGCAAGTGCCATTTCCATTGAACTTGGAGCCTTCTGCATCTGTAGTTGCATTTCAGTATTTGATTTCACCTCAGCTGTTAATGCAGCTGATTGAAACTGATGGTGCACAACATGGAAGACGAAAATATCTTGAGGAGAAGGGTCAGAGCTATCCTGTGAAATTTACACTCGTCTGTAATACGTGCCTCAGGAGTTCAGTGTGGAAAACACCTTAGCCAGACCAACATATTCCCAGAGAACTTTACAGAACATATTTTCAAATGAAAGGAAGGTTGTGTGTTTTCTTGCATGAAGAATCACCAAAATATTTTCATACTGCCTACTATGCAGTATTAAACTTGGGGATGATGAATTAAAGTAACATTGAACACCAAGTCAAAAGTTACAGTCAAGTAATGCTCCATCTAAGTAATTAAATACAGGGGCATGCAGTACTTGCACTCTTTCTGCACACACATACACTATATATTTATATGTGTGTGCATAAATTGAACATTGCCCAACAGAAAGGCTTACTACCAGTGAAGACAGGAGTTCACGAAGCCCTTGTACGATCCAGCTGCTGCAGAAGGCAATTACTGCAGACTCATTTTTTAAAAATCGCTGATTCTTGTATCAGGCTGGACTGAGCCCTGCCATTACAACCCAGGTGCTCCCCTGTTATCCATACACTATATATAACCAGACCCAGGTCACCATGTGCCCTGCCAGAAACGTGCTGACTGGCTAAGGGGGCATTGCAATTCAGGTAATTAATCCTATTCTAATGTAGGTTAAGCAGGTGTGAAGCTGAACTTATCCAGAGAGAAAGTAGAGGCATTCTTAGAATTACAGTATTTAACTGGTCTCAGCTGACTTTAGGAAACTGGACCATCCTGTGTCTCTGACCCAGTCATACAGGTGGAGACCTGTCTGCTCTAAATCCAATCTAAGCAGCTGGCTCTTTCCCTCCTCCCTCCTCCCATCCTGGATTTACAGTGTCAACATGTAGAACTGAAAAGGTGCTCTTTTCTTCCCCACCCAGAACAAAGTAAATATATTTTTGTTGGAGGCTTAGATAGATGACTAATTCAAACGTTTAGTTTAAAATGGCCTAAACAGTTACCATAAGAGGGCTATGTTGCTCTAAGTTCACTTCTGCATTCTCAATGTCTGCTATGATCCTTTCAGAGGGCAATTTAAATCACATATAAAACGAATCATCTTATCTCCAACAAAGCCTTCAGGAACTTTAAAACTGAAAAAAACACTCTCTGTTCGGATGTTCTTTAAACTGTGAATCTGGCTGAAAAAAACCTTTATTTTTCTAGAGAAGAGGAGTCCTGTAAATACACAGAAGTGATACTTCATGAACATGAATGACAGACTCAGTTCTGCTGCATTTGCCTCTTTTGCAAATTCTGCACTTAAGGAATAATGTCAAGATTTGTTCCAACTTTCTTTCTGTGCTTCTGAACAAGCCATCTTCCTGCCTTGCAGCCATACTGCCTTGCAGCACTACTTATAAGAAGCTGGCCATCCCTGAGGTATGGACTGTACAATTCAGGAAAGTTTGGGAAAGGACATCCCCTCAAAGACTATTTCAGAAGTTTAATTCTTTCATACAGTGTGTTGTTAACCAGTGGTCTTTTAATGAAGTTCAGCTAAATTATGGGGGGTGACAATGGGATGATGGAATAGTCACATGCCTGAAAATCTAATGTGGCCAGCTATCTTGGGTATGGCACTCCAGATGCTTGTTCCACTCACAAAAGGCTGTTATTATTGAAGCCTCACACCCAGCTTGCTTCCAAGAAAAAAAAAAAAGAAAAAGAAAAAAAAGAAAAAAGAAGAATGGAGATTACAGTAAAATTAAAAAGGTTAAGATACATTTAGACCTCTTACCCTCTGGTAATAAGATTAATTCCTTGTTGGCTTAGAAGAAGGAAAACTGCTACTGAGTCATCTGCAATTTACACAGACCTAATCTAGTAAACCCATTTGTCACACAAGAAGTGGGTACAAAGGTGAGTATTGTTGTCCCCTAAGTGGAAATACTTGCTTAAACCTCGATTCTGCACAGTGCTGCAGAGTCCTGAGGTGGTGAGTACACACAGGGGACAAAGGAAACTCTCAGCTCCCACTGACACACTGACTACTGACGGGGATTTATCCCTTCAGGGCCAGATCCTTGAACAACAAGAGGCTGGCACAGCACATTTGACTTGTACACCCCTGACAACTGATCCTACCGAAGGCTCCTGGTCTGTCTCTACAGATTAACTGAGCACAGTGCCACCTGTATTTCTTTTTAATTTTTGCTGTAGTATCTGACCATGGAACAAGCCCAAACCATTTCCTTGCATTTTCAGTTTGCATATTTGTATGCCCCACCTCAAAAAATCCAGATCCGCTAATGGAACCGAATAATAATTTTTCTCATTCTTTTCCCCTCTCCTTTATTCCATTTAGCAGTGCATTTGAATGCTTGCAAATAGGAAAGGGGGCATTTTCAGCCTCCTGGTACTTCAGTCATGCATCATCTGTGAGCATAGAACATCTCTAACTCAGTCTACAAGTCACCCAGTGTAATACAACACTCTTGATTTTGCTGGAAGAATAATAGCAAATGGCTGCTACATCTTTTTGTACTTTTGCATTCAATACACTCAGAAACTAGCCATTTTTGTTTATGGAAAGAAAATGAAAAGCACTGGCATTCATTACTGCTGATTTGCTCTCTTTTTATTAATCATTTCTTATTTTTAAGGGGCCACAGGAGTGAACAACATAATGCAATGGTAGGAAGATATTTACCAATTTAGCACCTCATTATAAAACTACTCAGAAACCTCTTTGTCTCTCGTTTAACATAATAATTATTAGTGGCAACAAAAGTGGGTCCCACACTTGCACCATGATTAGCAAGTGATGAATTTGGGTTGAATATATTGCATTTTGCTAAGTAAACCTTACTATAACCCAAATCCTCAGTCAAAAAAACATCTAATTTTAAGAAAATAATTTATATTCCTGTTTAAATGCATGTTTCCAAATTAACCAGTGATATTCTATAGAAAACGGCCTCTTTTATGCTTGAAGTCTCCAGCTGCCACACAATTTATATCTCTTTCCTCCCCTCTTTGTTTTTCAGCCATTTTCCCTGAATGTCAAAGTCAATTTAGTGCATTTCACTTTGCTGAATAAATCAGAGGCGAAATCCTTGCTAAAAGTGAAAATTTGATTTGCTAAAAGGAGCTTAGGGCAACTATTAATCAATATATCCAGAGTGTCAAAGCTAAGGCCATGATAGACATGCATTCATTTGGAGATTGGTTGAGGCAGATAAAGGGGGACACTGGGAAAAAAAAAAAAAAAAGAAAAAAAAGAAAAAAAAATGTGCAACAGCCAGACAGTGTAGTGTGAATGTTGGGGGCATGGGTGGAGGGACAGAACTGATTCAAAAAAACAAACACCAAAACCAGGAAAACAAGGCAAGGAGACAGATAGAAGGAAAAAAAGCAAGTACTTGTATATGAATAAAAGGTGAACCTAATAGAAACATAAAATCACTGTTTAATTCTGATCTTGAGAGAAGAGGATTTTAAATAAGGGATTTTTTTCCTAAAAAACCCCACAATGTTAAAAGATAAGAATTGAGAGAATTGAGCCAAGTTCTTTTGTTACGTGTTAATTCTATTTTTTTACTTTATTATGCTTCCGGTGATGATTAATCCTAAACAAGCTTTTTCAATGAATAGGTACAGATTTTGAGGTCGTAATTAGCAAGAGTTTCAGGTGTCTTTTTGAGTTTTACTGCATATTTATCTTATATTCATGTATAATTTGCAGGTGATGAGATGCTTATATGTTTGAGATTATTTTTCTTCCCCCTTGGTTAATTTAATGCAAGTAAAAAAATGCCAGAAGTGACTAACCTGGAAACTAAAGTGTTTTTTTTACCCCAGAACATCTATGTCTAGCATTATTAGAAACCTTCGCACCTCTCCAGTGCAGTCTCTCTGAGTTCTGAACTGGAACTAGCAGACACACTGAGAGTGTGTATCTCCAGTTGTGCACAAAGCCTACTATTCTTCTGAAATCTGCTGAATTTTTGCCACTGACTTCAGCAATAGATTCATCAAGAATAGCTCAACACTGTATCTCAGCTGGGTACGGTAAAAAATTTTAAAAACCTGAATAGATCCTTTGGTTACTACCTTTTGCCACACTACAGACCCTTGTTTTGCTTTGAAAATGTTGGGAGACTTGTGGACATGTTTATTCATACATTACCTTACTTCTTGCTCCCTGCCTTGCAAGATCACTTAAGCCTTCTCTGTGATACTTCTTCAAAAAAATGAAAAACTGAAAACTGCCACTACTCCCAGCACTTCAAACACCAGGATAGATAAACTGCTGGCATTTTAGGCACACTGCTGTCCCATTCTGCTTAGAGAAACCTGAATCTACATGGTGATCTAAGCCCTGGCAGTGTTGGATAGTCCATCCATGCTAATGCTCAAAAATAAAACCAGCAGCCAATTGCTGATTTCCCATATTGTACAATTCAGTGCCAGAGGTCAAGGAAGTCATTAGTTTTTGAGAAACCTCTTGGCTGAAATCTCTACCCTCAAGGCCCAGGGAATGGCCTGCCTTAGATCACATGTCACACTGGTTGTGAGTTCAAGAACATTTCCCTCGCAGGAAGAGCAGGTCTGGTTTCTGTACTTAAAGCATGTTTGTAGAAGGAGTTAAAAGAAGGGCAGATACCAGGCTTTTGATAAAGTGTCCCAGTTAGCACTTTGAGAAAGGGCAGGATGTCCTGATTCCCCGGGAGGCTCAAGTTATTATTCCTGCCAACCTCTTAGCACCTCACAACTCATCCTTCATGCCATGTCACATGAGCAGTGAACACCACATTTACATGTCCAGCTGTCTGTGGAGGGACAGGCACCCTGTGATGGGGTGCTCTCAGAACCTGCAGGGTTGTGTCTGAAATGGCCCTAAATCCAGCTAGCAGCACAGGTGACTAGGGAAGGCTGAGCACAAAAAATGCATTTTACAGCAGCAGGCAGCAAGGTACAGACATGCAGGAGTACACCTGTCCCCCTTGCAGAGCTGAGATCCTCTAAGGGCTGCCCAATAACAATCCACACAAGTGATTGTGGTCAACTTTTTTCTGTACTTTTACCTGCATGGAGCAGTATTTCTGAAACACATGGTGAGAAAATAGCATTTTAGAAATGACAACTCTGCAGCAAATCATGTTCTTGTTCAGTATTAGAATGTCAAACTACACCCCTGAGAGCTGCTTTGGGAAGGAAAGCTTAAATATTGTCCTCCACAAAGAGGACAATATTGTTGCTGGAACAACAATATTTCATAANGCATTTTAGAAATGACAACTCTGCAGCAAATCATGTTCTTGTTCAGTATTAGAATGTCAAACTACACCCCTGAGAGCTGCTTTGGGAAGGAAAGCTTAAATATTGTCCTCCACAAAGAGTATGCTGGAACAACAATATTTCATAGAACACTAAAATATTCAAAACATCCTTATAATTTGTTACATCAAAATCACGCCTGTCTTTTTTTTTGTTTGTTTGGTTTTTTTTTGGTTTTTTTTTGTTTTCTGGCAATATTAACTGGCAATACCAGTGGCAGTATCCGTTTCTAACTATTCCCTTCCTTGAACACTATTACTGCTAACAAAACAGGGACACAGCTGAAGACAAGCAGGCTTATTTTACTAAATAATGTAACTAGTTATTTTTGATGTATTCGTCTGATTTACTGTTTCCAAACAAATTTTTCATCCTAAGTGCAAAAAGTTGATTTCTATAGTATAGTTGATGTTTTTTCATGCATGCAAATTTTGTAGAGAACATTTTGTCTTTAGCTTCCTGTTATGCACATTTTTAAGAGCTTAATGTTTGCTGCCTCCACTTAATATGAAAGAATGTTGCACATTTTGGTGAATTCCAATGAGAGAGTTACAAAAATCACACTGAAAAGACTCTGGTGCTGTGAGTAGGGATCAGAAGAAAACCACCCTATACAGCAAAAGTTTAATTAATATAACACAACCAATGAAATGGAAACTTTTGAGGGGGGTGTACAAAATACAATGTGAGGGGTAGGAAACTGAA
Organism: Pycnonotus jocosus; assembly: GCA_013400435.1. Lineage (NCBI taxonomy): Eukaryota > Metazoa > Chordata > Aves > Passeriformes > Pycnonotidae > Pycnonotus > Pycnonotus jocosus. The sequence goes on along the minus strand of VWYP01005933.1, from coordinate 14,286 downwards.
CCGCCAGAAAACATTGAATTAAGGAAGGCTTCCTTATTTCAAAGATGAATAGAATAGAAAAAAATAAAATAAAATAAAATAAAATAAAATAAAATAAAATAAAATGTCTTGCAGAGGCTTCCTAATATATTTACAATTTTTTTAGGTCAGTTAATAGGAGTTTTGTCTCATCAGGCAGGAGATGAAGCAGCATCAGCCTCTCTCCCTAAGCACCTTCAGTATTTTGCTAACGAAGTTACAGTACATCAGAATATTTTAATCTGACACAAAGAACAACAATAGATCTGACTGCTGGCCTGATAATCTTCTTATCACACCCTGTGAAACCTAGCTCTAATATTTGACTGAACCTCCATTACTCGGCAACACATTCTAAAAAGGCCAACAATGGAGAGAGAATGAAGTGGAGTGTGGAAGTACCTCCATATCTACATAAAAGAGATTAGAGGCGACAGCGTTCCATTTTACAGCTCAATCATATTGTGTTAGCATGCGCTTATCCGAGCGCGGATGAAATTGAAAGAGAAATAAAAAAGAGTCAGGCAGATAGGAACCATAAAAGCGAGGCATGAGCAATTTCCAAGGATATAAAAGGATGCTAATGGCGGGGCCCTGTCATTCTTAAAAAGGGCTATTAGGGCACCATCATCTGTTCTTGTGCCCTTACGCCTCTCTAACTAAAGTCAAGCATTTCCTAATGCCATTGTGATCTTTTTCTTCTTCAAGATAAGACATGGTCATGTTTCATAACAACACACTTTCCATTTATTTGATTTATAAATGCAAGGAGACTAATTCTATTTACTGATAAAGGCTTTCCATATATATTTTTCTTTCAATATTTCCTTTTGTAGATGGTATTTTATTGACTTTTTGTTCAATAAAAGCAACTATTGAAATATTTCCAATACCACAAAAATACTAATGACTTTATGAAAAGACTTGAACTTTGTATAATTTGAAAACATTTTTTAGTCTGTGACTGAAATGGGAAATGGTTGGCCAGGGCAGAATGAATATTGCATTGCTACCTTTTTGTAGATAATCCTATTAAAAGACTTTTTTTCAGAAGAGCAAAAACATTGCTTTGGTTTCCTCCACAAAGACAAATTTTACATTGCAATGTTTTAGAGTTGAGATCTTTATTTGTTATTAGCCACCTGATATATAAGGGCCTTTAATTACACTGAACCCTAAGAAATCACTACACTAAAGAAAGATTTGCTGATTGCTGCTTTGCTGTGCTAGGCACAAATTCACTACTGGTATAATTGATCGACTCTACAAGATTTACATCAAGGGTTTACTTAGTCTGCCAAGCTACACTGGACTTTTATGCAATTTGCACCCCTTTCCTAATTTATCCTTTTCCCCATCCTGTTATTCTTCTGCCTGCAGTAACATTTGTTAGCTTTGTAAACAGGCAAGCACCAATCCAGGCTCTTCTAGAAGTTGTTTTGTACCGGACATTAGCTGAGAGTAGGCACTCCAAGTTCAGCCACATGCCAATTCAAAACCCAAGCTACAAAAGTTCAACGTATTTACCCTTTAACATGTCCAGCCCCTTTGCATTTTGATTTTTGTGACCAAATGGCAGACAACAAGCATAGATTTTATCACTGTTCTCTGTTATCTGAAAGCTTATAAAAAGATCGTCTTTGTTTCCCGTGGTTTTTTAAAATTCTCATTTGCAAACAAAATCAGGTAAGTACACTTACCTAGGGTGGCTTTACCGCAGTAGGTGTGGTTTGAGCTTACTTTGTACTAAAATGCTGTCTTGTGGCAGGTAAGTTCCTCAAGTAGCTCAGACTTTAAATTTTCAGGGCCAGTTTATGGCATCCAATACCTCTTCCACACTAACCAAAGCCATCATTTTAAAGGCTGCTCAGTCTCATTCCTCTGCTCTTCCCATCCCTCCAGCCAAATCCAAGCTACACAGCATATTCACAAATCAGACTGATAAAAGTTCCCCTGCAACTGCTATGGAGCATGACTGACTTCTTTGAGAACTACTCTGTTTTGGTTAAGGTGATCTAGGTATCTTCCAAAGATGAAACTCAAACTCACCTACTTAACTCATTTTGACTTAATTTGGGGTGCTTTATTAGCAACCAGTGTAAGACAAAGTAGCTACTATAATATAGAGTGATGTTTAAATTAGTTTACAATTTGCTTGGGCTCATCTAGAACTGCTCTGAACAAAGCCATTCAGAAATGTCAGCTGTGTTCCTAACCACTGTAACAAATTGTTGCCTGAACGCTGCACACCTAATGACTTCAAATTAGCTGCACTGCGATATTGCCTGACAGTTCGTTACGACTGTTAGCAACATAGCCGGCGTATCATGACCAATAAATTGGTTTCAGTGTGGGCTGGGAAAGGGACTTCCATCAATTTGATTAAAGAAATTACTGTAGCATTCAAAGCATAAAGACAAACTAGTTTAAGGAGACAGAAATAAGTTAACTGTACCAGAAAAACATTGCTTGTGATACAAGAGCTTGTTTATACACCGTTTGTGGCACAGAGGATGATTAAATTTCAACTGACTATTTTAGAGTCTGTAGGCTGTTGTCTTTCCCCTAAAGTAAAAAAAAAAATCCAACACTTCCTAAAAGTACAAATTATTATTTTTCTTTGATTGCATTTATATACATATTGTGTTTATATTTATCCAAGATGACCCAGAAGAACTGGTTAGACCAAGGAAAAAACACAAACAAACAGCAGAAGTATTTCTTTGCAATTTCTTTTGAAACTCGAAATAAAATATCTTTAACTCTGATAAACAAACAACCAACTGGATTATTTGTTCTACTGTTAAGGTGTCCCAATATCACATCAAAAATGAGAATGACGTATTACTCTGAAGAACTTAAGCTTATCCACTCTCATGCTTAATAAGGCTCCACTATCAAAATTAGAAAACTAATGAGCTGATGAAAACACACCAACATGCTCACTCATCTGCTGGACAAGAAAAATACCTTAAGAAACAAGAGAAAAAGCTGACCTTTTTTTGTGTGACTTTACCATTTGTGAAAGGTGATAGACTGAGAACCCTGGAGACTTCTGTAAGTTTGTCTGCTAGCACATAGAGCAAGAACAAACACCTCAGCATTGGGGAGGGGCAAAAATACACCTGAAATGTTATCTGAAAGAATTGCTAATCTTCTGAGAAACTGCTTTTGATGACCCCCATTTTTCTTGCTAATGAGATTGCCAGTCAGCTTTTATAATTTCAGTGCATTTATATGATGCAGACTGCAGTCCTCTTCATGCAGACCAAGGAAATACTAAGTTGTAAGAGGAGACTTTTTAGGTCAATTCAGTTCTTTGTAACTGAATTGTTGGTACAATTCAGTTCTCACACTAGATCAATCAATGAAGAGAACAATTCCTCTGTGTCTTGCCAAAATATAACTGAAGTTTTCACCTCCTGTGGTCAGAAGTGCTGCATGTATGTAACAGAGGAGCCAGACCTACATTCAAATACTGCTGAATCAGATGACTACAGAGGAGAGGACTTGTATGACCCTTTATGCCAGGCTAATGCTCTGGATAGCAAGGGAAGTTTATCTTAATAAAAGCAATACATGAAAGAAAAATAATTCTCTGAGCAGCAGGTGAAACTTATTAACATGGCAACACTTGCAGAAACAGCATTACTACTTCCTAGGTAGGATACCTGATCATCTAAACTGTGCTCTGTGGGAATATTCTGGAGCCTTAGGAAAACGTTATGCTTTGCAGGGAGAGAAAAAATCCAGTATTTTTTACCAGCACAGAATAACGCATGTGATGATTTCTGTACGTTATCTATTTGCAATAAATACTGTGTGTACCTGGAATATGCTTAGCCCATCCAATGATCACCACCAGTTCTCTGTCTGCCAGGTCACAAAGAGTGGTAAGTGCTTTGATGTCACTGTCTGGAACAGTGGGGTCAGGCATAGCATAGATCTTCTCTGGTTCAGCCACCAGCAAATGGGAGACAATCTTGTTATCTGTAAAAATGGTCCAGAACATTACAAGATCACCAGTAGCATCATTCTACACTTCAAACAGATGGCTCAGATTTCAAAGTGCACAAAAATTTGTCTTAAGACACTGAACCTAATTACACCTTATTGCAACTTCATGACCTCCTTCAAGTAGTTACAGCACAAACAAATCTGATCCATTAACAGTGTTTATCAAGCCAGACATGCATGTTGTTAAGAGAATAAATTCAACAGAACATGGAAATACATGATCCCCTTTTATTACTGGAGTACAAACTTTATAGGAAAAGATTAATGCATTACAGTGTATTTTGTACTGTTCAAAGAGAAATGTTTTGCCTTCATCTAATTATCTGTAACCCAACCCACCCCTTAAAGGCAGAAGTATTTTTGAGTGAATAAATACCACATGCAATTAGTCAGTCACTGAAATCTGTAACTTCTGTGACAGAATCTGTAAAATCTGTCAGTGACCCCAACTACCATTCATTACATACAAACCCAGACTAATAATCTCCTTCTCGTTTCTAAACAGGAAAAAACACTAAAATTGAAGAGAAAAAAGAGTGTAAAACTAAGCAAAGTATGAAAGTATGCAAACTCTACCTCAGAAAACTGGCTTTGTGCAAAGAATGATACTTTACTGTAGTCACACACCAGTTATTTGTATCTATATAGCATTTTCATTCACGTGTTAAATATTTACTTTTTCATCCAGTTGACTTGTGACATCTATTTGGAATCACCAATTAAGTTATACGGAAAAATGCAGAGAGGAAAAAAGAAAAGAGCCCACAAGATTTACAATACAGTGTTGCTATTCTGTTAGTAGGATAAACATAATATGAGCACTGTATCCATGTGAAGGCATAATGGAAATATTTTACTTCTATTCAGGAGCCTGATTTATTACTCTGAGAAGGCAGAACTAAAATGGGAAAAGGACTAATTCATTAAGCCACCTAATACAGGGTACACTGTTATACTTCCCAATATATTTACATTTTACTTTTCCTGGTAGATACATCTTTTGACCTCAAATGCACCATCAGAATTTAAAACCCAAACAGCACCTTTTAGTGATTTTACATGAATCTGTTCCCTTCAGTGAGATTAAATGTTGTAAGGCTTAATAAAAATGAGATTCCACTGTGAGAAGACACCAAGTATTTTCTGAGTGCAGAGAATGCTGCCAGAATTAGTATCATTTTCCCCATCTGCATGTAAGTCACAGGACAGACCACATTGTTCTCCTGCCATGGAAGCTGATTGGGATGTGCCTTGCTCAGCAGCGTCAGAGAGGATCCCTACTAGTCCATGACATATTTCCATAAAATGCTCACTTGATTCAGATTTCTGATACTTTACTGCTCTTTAGTGACACAGACTCCTTGACTCTGATCTACTGTCTCTACAGTTTTTGACTTATGCCAAATCTGTGTGTCAGAAGTTGTGATATATGTTGGTCCTTCATATAGTAAGTGCAAGAGCCAACTGGAAACCATCACATCAAGCTTGTTTTATTACAAAGGGACATATTCATGCTTTATATGAACTAGCAGAACCATGCCAACTGATGCAATTTTTGATTGCAATAGCTGACTGATTATCAAACTGATTAATAAGGAATTCTATTCTTATTTAGAAATGACAGATGGTAGTTTTAACTTATATTGCCAAACAGCCTTTGCACGTTTTTTAAATTTTTGAACAGTTTCTCTATAACCTGTTCAATTTCACACAGGAAACATGTAAGTGAGAAAAGACAATGTTACTTCTTTCCAAATTCTAGTATTTTTAATTGGTTACAAAAATAGATAAATTAATTAAGAGTTTCTTAACATGCAAACATATACAGCTGAGGACTTCCACTTTTTGGGGTTGCTAAACCATGATGAATGAATGAAGAAGCACTTTCATCCCCAAGTTCTGGGTTTTTTTCTCCTGCAGCACAAGAAATAGCCAAAGAACCACTTTCACTCGTGTATGAGGCTCCTCACCAATGGCATTCCAAAGATGATTTAGAAATATTGTCTATTTTGACTCAGGATTTGCACAATCTCAAATACTTCTTATTTTTGCAGTCAATGAAATCTACGGGCAGGCCATTAAATTCTATGGTGAAGCTGGGAAAATACAATAGAGATCACGAGTGGATGTAGGAAGGATCCTCTACACACCTGCTCTTTCCTTACAGAGGGAAAAAGCTACATGTATTGGCACATGCATTAGCATAGAACATAGGAAAATTCTGAATGTACTCAGAAAACTCCATCACTCAGGAAATTGAACAGCCATGAGCACTGTTTCTAGGTAAATCTTATTTAATGTTTCCCTAATTAGAATCAATAGAACCCAATTTTCATTCCTGTGCCTTTGTTATGCACAAACTATCAGTCAGGGTCCAGAAAATCTCCCAGGCTACTTCCACACAAAACCAATTCAACTGTTTCAAATCTGGACACTTATCTGCCAGGATTTGAAAATTAAGTTTTGAAAATGTTTATTACAAAATTGTTTGTACTTGGACAAGCCAAGGAAAATGGAGGGAGGCATTCAGACAAAGAGTAATGATTTATGAGGAGTTTATCTCAGACAACTGGAGCTTACAGAAATCGGTGTAGTTATCACCTTATAGGTAATGTAATGCACCACATCACAATAATCTTGGGTTTACACAGAGATTCTTGTATTTCAGTACAACTGCATTAACCTCTGTTCATATCTTAAGGGCTTGGGGCTTTTGGGTTGGATTTTTTTGGGGGGGGGGGTCTGTTTGGTCTTGGCTTTTTTTGGTATGTTATCAACATTTCTACTCTATGACAATATCAAGCAAATGAAAAACTGACAATCTGTGCACCCAGGAAAACTAAACCTCTAATGAAATTAAGCATTAGAGTTTATTAAATTTTATTGTATTATCAGAAAGTTTTTATTATAATGTGCAAAATCTGCTTAGTGCAGCCCTAGATTGTATTTACAGAACAGTGGGACAGCTTATGGAGGCTGAGTAGAAGATGCCAGATTGGACAATTGAAGGAATATAATCAGCATAATGTTTTTTGGAAAGGCAAAAGGAAACTATGCCATATGTTCACTTAAGCCTTAATTTTATGTAAAACTGGCTGCTTTTTCTTTGACACAGCTAAAATGCCCTTTCACTTACAGTTCAAAGACTGTTTATTTGCTCTCCAGATCCCCATATGCTCAAACGTATTGTACACAGCACTGTCCCCTACTGGGGAACACCATTGGAAACAGATTCCATTTTCCATCCAGCCAGGTATTTTCAAGGGGCTAAAACTGACATGTGTGTTGTCAGAGGCTTAGGGGCAGAGGCAAATGGGAGACAAGAAGGAATTTGCCCTCCTTATTTCACTGGCTTATTTATCCATGTTAGGAGCAAATTAACCTCCTCAGCAGGAGCAACTGGACGTGTGTATTCCCATTTGAATCTGGAAAAGTTTGCAACACTAGATACACAGCCTGAGTGTCTTTGCAGGGTAATACACCAGCCTCTTGCACTACAGCTATAATGCTATTAAATTTACTTCATGGAATTAGTACAGTCACTGCTTGAGTTTATATAAGCTGCAAAGCAAAACCCCTAACTATTTTTAGTTAATCGCAAAGAGGATGGAACTTGTATTTTAGCAGTGAGATGATCACCTCTTTCTCTCTTAATTTCAGCCTAGTGAGATACAATCAAGGACATTATTGAAACATAACAAAACAAAGAAAAAAAAAATTCATGAGGGCACTAGAGCCCAAACTACCACTTCCTGCTTTGTTATTAGTGTGGCATATTGCTGTTTTAATCTAATGCTAGGTAGTGTATTAATGTATAGGTATAAATTAATGAGGCTCTTAATGTATTTTCATTGGGAGGTTGAGCAGTCAAACTCATTTAGTTAGTGAAAACTACAAAAATCACTTTCTTGTGAAATCTGAAAGTAGAAGCTTCAATGAGCTAATGATCACAGTATGAACCATTTTATGTACCACTGAAAATAAAGATAACCTGTAAATGTAAAATTTGCACTGCATAAACCATGCTTTTATACACTTCCACCTGTAAAAACACTCTTTGTTCAACTCCACTTGAGAAAGATGAGCATATTTAAAACAAAACCTGTTAACAGCCAAATCTATATAGTCTTCATGGTAATATTTTCTGACCCAACCCTTCTTCAACTGCGAAGCAGTTTAGCAAACAGGGCTAGGAGTCAATAGCCTGTGCTGAGAGAGAAATGCTGTGTATGTGGTGTACTCACATGGCTTTTTTGCTGGCTGAACTAGCTGAGGGTTCAGGTATGGGCTGTTCTCTGCATCTATTCTGCGCTTGTACTTCTGGCGACCTCCACGTACTCGGTCTAGGCGCACACCTACATTTGGAAACACAAACAAACATGTAATTAAATACATTATGAGCATGCCTTTCAGGTAACAATCTTCTATTTCCTGCCTTCCAATATTTATATTAAAAGTATGTTTATTTCAAAAGATTAATTTTAGAAAGCATAGGAAATCAGCATTACAAGTACTTGCAAGCAGTTTAGAGTTCCACACATGCAAGACTAAGTATGTAACACAATTTCCTGTTCATTTAAAACCATTCATTCATTTTTACATATTATTAAAAACAGCTAGCAAGTTTAGTTTTCATTTGAAAGAGCCTAATCTTAAGTCATCTTTGCCAGAAGCAGAATTTCAAAGCTGTAATAAACACCATGGATATAGAAGCATAACATTATGAGCAGAGAAGTACAGAGAATTGGAACTTCAGAAACAATGAGTTCTGTACACAGTTTAGATAGTCAAAAACAAATTAAGATGGATTAATGTGGCCAGAGGATACAAAATAAGTATCCCTAGTAAAATACGAATACATATGTGGCTAAAAGACTGAAATTGTTCATAAGGATTGAAAGAAGTTGTACATTTGTTCGTTTAGATGTCATCAATGATCAATTAATGTTTGTGTTCTACGTCCATACTGTTCATTCATTCAATATAGCATTCTGTTGCCTGGTTTGTAGGGATATATAGGAATTTACCTTCCTGAAACAAGCTATAACTGCTCTTATTGACAAAACAGAACAAGGTGAAAGGGTGCAAAGACAGTAGGTCTTACAAAACAAGGAAATACTTTTATTTCTTTCTGAGTCACCCAGGCAGATTTCCAGACAACCCGGATGAATGTGACTAAAATCAAGTAGTAACATAACACGGAAGCTGAAGAACTTGGCACATGTGCAGGACAACAGGACAAGTAATACCAAGTGCAAAATCTGTCCCTGATGACACAGATTTAACAACACAAGAACATAAGGCCACATAAAGTATCAATGGCCCCTGTGTGTGATGCAATAAAGTGCAACTCACTTTCTCACTTTTCCTTGTCTATTTTACCTCTCCTTCCTCTATGTATATTTTCTATTGCTGTTATTGTGCTCTGCTTTTCTATTTCTCATCCCTCTGATCTCTCCCTTACACACAAAATACCTCAGGAACTGGCTGCTGGACAGCAGGGGAAGCCACCACCAAAGAAGTTGCAGTTCATATGCACAGCAAGAAGAACACAGCACAGAGTTTATGCACAGCAAGAAGAACACAGCACAGAGTTTATGTGCCACCTCTGAACCTGCACTGGTAGCACAGGCTAGTTATCAGGAAACATCTGTCAGTCCTCTTTCCTTCTCAAAAACAAGAAAGGATTGACTAAGTTTTGGTAAAGGAAAATTGTTTTGCCAACTAGCCAAAAATCCAAGGCCAACTATTGTTGGGGTGGTATTGTTTTGGGGTTTTTTGCTTGTATTTCCTGGGTTACTAACACAGAAAGGACACGCTTGCTTTAAGGACACAACAAACACCGGCAACTGTAATTCAGTGAGTTTTCTACAACACTGCTCAATAATTTTTGCTCATCAGGAAAGTGAGTAATGATTGCCTCTACTTAACAGTGAAATTTCACCTAGTTTACTGCAGAAGACTGTATGTCAGTCCATCAAACCCAAGAAGTACATTTCTCAATGCATGTCTCCGGTTGCATTTATGGGGATCACATGATTTAAACAGCAACACAAATGAACCACATACCCCAGAAGGTCAGTGCATAATTATGAAAGAAATCTTCTTTATGGTAGTTACCTATGTAACTTCAACTGATTTGTGATCTAAGCTGTTCGATAAAATTTTTGCTGATTCAATCAAGAGAGCATAGTTATTTTTGTTTTTATTTTTTTAAAGTTATACTTAGAAATGCATGAACTACAATATCACATACAAAACTGACAGCTCAACCCTTTCCAGAACTAATGATAACTCACTGTTCTTCACACTTAAATCAGGAGTTTGAGCTATACCTGAAGCAAATGACATCCAGGACAATACATTGCCATAAAAACAAACAGCAAAAGACCAAGGTTTGATAGTTGAATATTCAGAAATAGGCAGAGGATTAGAACAAGACACATGCAATATTGGTGGGATTATGAAAAAGACTGCCCAGCATTTGAAGAAAAATAGATAGAAAATGATTTCTGCATAATTCAGATGCCATTCTTCTTTCTGCTTGGGAACAGATTTCATAGTGATAAAAGATGGATAGCATCAGACAGAAGTATGTTTAATCAAAAAGTAATGGAACTGAAGCTTAAATTAAAATAATATAAATCTACCAAGATGAACAATTTTTTTTATCTCCTTTGCATTGGATGAGATACACATTCAAGCCATTCACATACTCAATGGAAGGAAATACAGCAAAAATGTCATAATAGCAAAATTTTACTTTGATCCATGCCCTCACCTAATATACATCGCTGTATCTGTAAATAAAGCTTTCTTTTAAAAAACCCCAACTTCAACATAACTGGGGAGCAATTGTCGTGCAGAGTTTTGAATTATCTAAGTCTATAAGAGAACTAATCCAATTTTTAATGTGAAAATAGTTTTGATAACATAACACCAACAGACTATAAATTAGAGCTTTATAACCCTTGCAATAAAACTGATAGAGTTTATCATCATGTTGGCTCTTAATATTTCCTTCATGTGTGAGATATCCTATATCTATAAGGAAGTAGATACTTTGGATTTAATTTCTGATAGTATAACACATCTAAGTGGTATTTGACTTCCCAAGGGTCTTTACAGAAGTAAGCACAGTGCAAGGCACTGCTTAACAAGTTATACCCATCTAACATTCCATAAAGACTTTGGCAGGTAGCAAACTGAAATCCAGAGGTTCCAGAGTATATGCATGCATATTCCTCTGTAACTCCTACAGCTTGTATGAGAGGATTCATTACATCAAGGTTTATTTATCATGGCAGTAGCTCTCAAGACAGTATCAACTGATGCCTCCTTTATTAGAACAACAAAGAGAAGAAATAAAAATAATTTTATCCACAAAAATTCCTCATTTGGAGCAGGAGGAGCTTTACATAAGTCACAGATGTTAACTGTTTGATTTCCACACAGTCTGTATTCAGATTATTAAGGAGGATATTGTGACATCTGGAGAAATTAAGAGGAGCTCTGCTTCAGTTCTGCTGTGCACTGTGGCTTCCCAAAATCTTCAGCGACCCAGTTCACTCACCAATCAGTCCTCAGCCATGAAGATAAAAGAAAGAGACCCACTCCACCCATAAAAAATCATGTTATATCTCCCACTGAACTGCACTGTATGTATTATAACCACAGTTGTTCAGGGTCAAAACAGCCATTCGTGCCACTGAACACAACCCCACCACAGACAAGGAAGTTGATTCTTCACATTTCCTAATGCTCATTTGAAAAGCCTTCAACAGGGAAACAACATCAAGAGCCCTAATGGGAAAAAACAGGGATGACCACAGGGTAGAAATAGGAAGAACAGGCTTGCCATCAGTTAGGAGAGCAGTTACTTTCAATGTTCAAGTGTAACACGTTCACCTTACATCTCAGGACAAGCACAACTCATGAAATCATTTGTTCAGGAGTGATGGGTAGTCAGAGATTTAGACATAATTTACAAATCTCAGGAGAGGAGGGTTGGGCTGTAGAGCTGTAATATAGGGAGAGATGGAAACTGTAACTCAGTGCAATAGCTGCTTTCTAAAACAGAGCAATTGCACCTAGTGATACAATATAAGAAACTCTCCAGCTACTCTTGAGGGAATAAATGCTTTTAGTTGGTCACTATATATCAGCTTTTAGGAAAAAAGTTTACCTCCTGGTTCCTTACATAATCTTTGCATGATTTCTATCAAATGCTTCACAACACACAACAAAATCACACTGGGCACTTACTCTACACTAAACATGTCCACAAAGCCTTGCACAGAAACAACTGAAGGCCAGAGCAGATGTGCCACATGACCTACCCCCCAGGTTATTAAATCTAAACAACACAGGCAAACCTGAAGTAATCTCCTCTGTATTTCCTCATCTGTTTCTCCCTTGCCAATAAATGTAAATTATTATTCCTATTCTGTGGTCCTTTTCTCACACTGCCTTGAAGATCTCATGCAGGACAGACACCCACTGTGATGATTCTACATAAGCAAAAGGATTGCTCATACTCCAATATATTGATTTTGCAATTCAGGTCCTCAGTATAAAAATACTACTTAACCATGTCATCTCATTTTCCATATAGATCCAAGCCATATTAAAAGCGTATTATTTACTCATTTTATCATCCACTGTTACTTACTCCATTATCATCCATCTCTATTCTTCTCCATTCCTTCCTTCTTACCTTGGCTACAAGCTTCCAGTGTTCATTTGTTCATTTGACCCATAAACATTCTTGTGTTTTCCACAGAGCTCTATATCCACAAGAAATTCTCAAGTTACATTGGAAGGCATTAGTCCAATCCCTCAAATCAAGTCCTACCAACACCAGGACTGCCGGTAAGAAATTGTTTACTACCTTTAACTGGGGAGCTTTTTATTTTGAAAAAATATATAATTTACTTAGTAAACAACAAGTTTAAAATCAGACTCAAATGTGCAATTTTTACTTCCTTCAGGAATTTCTTATTCTGCTCCCTTCCTGTTCCCCCTACATAATAGCATCATGGCAAGCTGATATGCTCTGCATCAACCCCACTCTGGCAAGCTCCACCTCTAACACAGCATTTGATACATATGAAAAATTCTTATCTCATTTTTTGAGGTGAGTAACTGGCTAACAGTCCATTTTCTACAGATGTCTGCAAGATTCCTATCATTGTCTTCAACAGTGAGACAGGTAAAAATGAATACCCACATAACTGCATCTTGCCAAGCTCTAGAGAGGTATCAGTAGCAGAGGTAAAAAACCCCAGATTAACAGCAAAACTGGAAAGTGCAGAAATAATTTTGATGGCAGGTTCCAGGGTGGTTCTCCTTTGGGACAACACCTTGATATCATGTTCCAGTTCACTTGAACATACTGTGAGTATTTTTAAGATTGCTGAGTAAACTTCAGTGAATATTATAAACTCTGTTTTGCTTTTATTTACATAAACCAGAAAAACCATTTGATTTTTCCACTATGAAGACAGACAGAATGTGTTGAGATTTAAGAATGCACATCTAGATACTCTTTAGAAACTTCAGCAACCTCTGTAATTTGGGGTTAGAGTCCAGTGCATTAACCTTGCAGTCTGAAAGATCTGCAGTGGAAAGAATACTTCAAACCATGAAAGACCTCTCTCAACACAGTAGAAACAGGCAGAAAAGTAACACAGCTGAAGAAACAGGATAATATAAGCTATCATTTTTTCTGGATATGCACACATGTTTTATGTGCTGAATTACAAAGATGCCAAAAAGCTTCTGCAATCAGTTTACGAAGTATTTGGGTAATACCTCATGTAGGTAAAAATTCAGCTAGAGATGTAAAATATGTGTCTACTAGGCAGGTAATATTTAGAAAACAGAGCCCTAATTCATCAAGAAAGATATAAGCTATGACTCACATTAAAGTTGTCCTGATCTATGGCTGAATTAACAATTACCGGGGAAAGCTTTAGTGTTTTGTCTTCTTATAGCCATCTCCACAATTAAACACATTATTTAGAGTAGCATAGGAAGTCTAAAAATTGTCCTCCTACTTTACATTCATTTAGTACCAAAAAGTAGTTGTTAATGTAAGATAAAATTGGCTGTTCTCAAAAGGTATCTATAAAACAATTAATTAATGAATTGACTCATATTATTGACTGAAAAACAAAACAGTGTTTATTACTTCAATATCTAACTTGATCTGGGACTAGAAGTTGTTTAATTTATCTGTTCCTCTGCAAC
>VWYP01005931.1:172046-254246 GCA_013400435.1 Pycnonotus jocosus | reverse complement strand
AGCCGCGGAGCCGCCAGCCCGCCGCTCCGCTGTCGTCGAGGACACGCCAAGCTGGGATGGGAGCGCCGACTTGGCCTCAAAGCGTGGTGCCGCCGCTGCGCTCGCCGCGCCGTGCGGCGGGGTCGGGGCGCGGTGGGAAAGAGCCCGAGGTCAGTGGCTCCCGCAGCAGAATGACTTCCTCTGGGCCGCGCCGGTGCTGAGCAGGCTGCTGCCAGCCTGGTGGAAGTTCACTCCCGCGGGCGGAAGGTTGGGAAAGATCCTGTGTTTTCCTGACGCTACAAGAAACCAGGATTCAAGAGGTTTCCGCCAGTCATGCTGCAAAGACTTGACAGATGTCTCTTTTATAAATAATAACAGCCCTCAGTGGGGAAACCTCACTGGGTTAAATGTTAGGAAAAACGAACATGCAAAGGACTGTGGTGGGAGCATGTGCTGAACAGCTTGTGTAGGTGATAAGATGGGTAAACCTGCACGGAAAACTCAGCTTTTTTTTGGTTTGCCTGAATTCACTGTGTCTTATTAGCACCTTGGAAATTGGTCGTGGTACTTTTGAAAATCATGGCTTTCAATAGACTTGTGGCTTGCTTAATCCTTCTTCATCAGTGGTATGCTGAGGGAAAGGAGTGCGTCGGTGCCACCTTTCCAGCTGGCTCAGCACAAGATACTGGCTTACATCAGTCAGAGGAAATCCATATTGTCTAAGCTTACCTAGCTGAGAGCACATGATCACCTTTTCATCACCTTTTCTCCCCTTTTCAGATTCAGTCCTGAATTTGTCCCCCTAGCTAATAAAATTCAGTAGTACTTCAGAATATAAACTTTGCAAGGATTTTTGATTTCTTTTTACAGAAAAAAATATATAGGCGATAGGGATAAAAAATATCTGGCAAAATGCAACTCCAAATATCTGCTGCTAGGCCCTCTGCACAATGTAAATAACAGGATTAGTCCATGTAGCCATTTGTGCCTTAAATAAGTCTCTGCCTTATTCTCTTTCACAGCAATGGGCATAGTCTCACCCTGCCAACCTTCTCTGTCTTTCTGGCGATCATTCATTTACTTGGACTTTTCCCTGAACTTGTATCTAATTTCTGCTCTGGTTTGGATTTAGGGGTGTTTTTGGTGTGATAGTTGGTTTTGAAGGGGCATTTAAATTTTCGTATATGTGGAAGTTAAGAGGCAGTTTCATCACTGCAGATGAAACTTCTTATGTTTCAGGCTAGGGGAAAACCCCCAAACAAAACCAGCTAAGTGTTCCATGTTGGACTGGAAAGCTGTAAATAGGCAGAAAAATAGATGGTAAAAACATAGTTCTGGACTAGCACTACTCTTTACTACTTGGCAGTAGTACCTACACTCTTATCTATAGAGTTTTTAAATTAGACAAGTACTGAATTGTATTTCTAGAAAACATATCTAGAAAAAGGATTTCTGATATGAGTTCTCATCTTCCCTATCATGTAATTTTTTTCCATTTATACAATGAAGAGCTTTTCTTGAGAGGATCATGTAACTGTGACAATAACAGTATTTCACCCTCGTTATTACACACCATGAGCAGCACAGCTGGCCAAATGTTAGCAAAAAAGTCATATTAGAAAGTTGTTACTTACAGCATGTTGTGTATATTGAGAAATATAACCATGTATTTTAGTTCTTAGGACACCGTTGGTTCACTGTTACCCCAGGTCATGCCAGCTGCCCCTTCAGCCCCTCTCTCTGTGGCAATCTGTAGCAAGGCATAGGTGTACCTGCCCCGCTTCACGTCCCCTGTGGCCCCCTTTCTTTTATGTAGGAGCTGACATGTCCAGGCTTTAGCTGCATCTATCACTGCTTTGGGATTTTTTCCCCTCTCTACTGTAAAAAAACATTGTGAGGTTGGATTTTTTGTTGTTTGTTTTTTTGGGGGGGGTTGTGCCAAAAAGGCTTTGTTTGCCTTACAGTCTGTTATAAATTAACAGAAGTTATGTTGTGGTGAGTGAGGTTGGGCTTAAGTGCCCAATACAAAAATGCTGACTGTCAGATGTTTGCATCTCAATAAGGTTGTCTGTGCTGGAGAGCTTTCAGGGATAAAGTCCCAAATAGTTTAAGTATCACGCTGCATGTTTTCCTCTGCCACAAAGGAGAACAGCTTAATAGCTTGCAAACATTTTTAGACCAACACTTTTCTCTTTTCTTACCAAGAAAAAAAAAAATTCAGGATATTCTTAAGTCCTAGAAATACAATTCATTTTATTAGCTACATTTTAAACTGGTGTAATGATAAGAGTCCTTAAGCTTTAAGATATTGGTTTTTTATATATTCTGGAATGAGATTCTTCCCTAGAGGTAAAATTACCACCAAGATTGGATAGGATGATCTTGATCTCCTTTGCCATGGAAAAAATACTTCATTTTTCAATTTAGAGTAAAACCCATAATTCATTCTTGAGTTCTCAAGGAAATTAAGTGCCTTCTGGGGTTGGGCACTTCAAAGCTACCTCCTTTGTAAAGGGTTGCAAGCTGCTTGAGATCTTTGTAATTTCTTCTAGAGATTCAACCAAATTGTCCAACCTTATTAAGGCTCTGAATTCAAGTTTATCTGAGCCATAATCTCTTCTGAAGTGGCAATTTTCAAGGGCTGGAAAATAAAATAGAGAACATAACATATTAATGGCTGAGGAAATTAAGGACAACATCCAAATTCCTGCCTAGTGTCTGTTCGCTAGTTACCATCATGCTCTGAGCTTAGCAAACATTTGTTATATACACTCATGTCTGTGTTCTGCACTGAAACATTCCCTCCATCTCACCCTCTTCAGCATCTCTCCCCAAAGTCTCTGTTGAGCTTACTATGTTCACCTGCCTGATTCTCAAACACACATTCTCTTCCTTCTGCTCCAGACTTTACTTTGCCTGTGCCTATTACCTGAATTTCCATGAAACTCTTCCACTTGCTGCATCTGTCCACTGCTTCCCATATTGGATCCCCTTTGAAGTTCTTTCACTCAGCATTCTTCATCTTTCTTCTCCCAGTCCAAACTTTTTCAGCTACACACTTGTTCTACCTGCTTTATCACTCACACTTTATTAAGCTAGGTTTATTTAGCTTGCTCTGGTGCTGTCCCACTAAATTTTCCCTCTCTGTTCCTTTAAATTTTACCTGCTGGATAGCCCTCACCCACATCACTGTACCCTAACTAACCCATCTACCTATTTATTTCGGCACTATCCATCCAGAAATGCTGTTGCTTAAAATTGCTGTGACTCAGTGAAATCTTACGGCCATCTTTTTGTAGGAACATCTGTTCTTTTTATCCATAAAATTTCAAAAACCTCTCTTTAAGTCTTTCACATTAAATGTCTAGCTGTAACTTCTGGCTATTCTTCCTGTAAATTCCCTACCTGTGTTCAATGATATTTCTAATGTCAAATCTCCCGTGAAAGTAAAAAGGTGCTCAAGTATACATTGCTCTTTTTTAACCCTTTATTGCTAATGATCTTGGGTGTTTTTGTCTAAAGGCAGGTGAACTGCTAGCCCTTTCAATTTAATACCGCTTTCTTCTACTTCTGAGCTATGCACACTGTTCTGAGAGGCTTAGCCTATCATCAAGGATTCCTCATTTCCTCAACTTTTCTTGCAGCAATTGATTAAATTATTCTCTTTTTTCCCCCCCTCACTACAGATTGGGGCCATAGTGCTAACCTCCTGGCAAGGTTTTCCTCTGTAAGGTTCTAACAACTCATTAGGTTCTAGTTGCTGTAGTCAGCGGTTTAACTGGATTGCTTTCTTATGGTTTTTGTCTGCAAATTTGTACAAATCTGACAGTTCTACTTTTAATGAAATGCCATTTTGTCCTATTTGCTGTGCTACTGAATTGGATGCTTAAACCCTTTTTTTTTTTCAGGTGCTAGGGTCTGATTTGAAATCTTATGTGTAAATAAAACAGAGCTTTGTGAAATAGCTGGATTTATCAAGAGGCATTAGCATTCAAGGTCTGTCCTAGAGTGCACCCTCTGGTCTTGTTTCTGTATGCATTTTATCATTCTTTAACTCTGCTATCATTTGACCAGAAAGCTATGTAGTTTCTTTGAACTAGTTTGGTTTGACAGACAAACTAGTATTGTTTCTTGCAGCAAAGTTTATTCATCTGATGTAAGAATGTAGTGTCAAAAGGCAAAAAACAAACCAATAGAAATTTGCTTGATTTTTAAGTGTTTCATTTTACAGTATGAAATATTAATGCAGAGATTGCTATCTGTCCTCAGCTGGCAGTTGTTGGATAAGAATGACAGTGGGGATGTGAATGGATTTGGTATCTGCACAGATACTTCAGAAGTGTGATGGGAATGTTTCTGCCACAGTTCCCAGTCTGACTCTGTCAGAAGGTCCTGCACCATGAGGGTCTAGAGCAATGACTTGTCTGGTCTCACCTCCTTGCTGTTTGTGGTGAGGTTCAGCCAGCATAGTTTTGACAGAGATTATTGAGCAACTGTGGTACTCAGTTCTTTTTTTTCATCCAAACAGGTACTCTGAAGATTTGAGCAGTGAACCAGGTGAGTATGCCCTAGAGTAACTTGTTGAGGAATAGGGAAAAGCAGACACAGTCAAAATGTTAAACAGTGAAGTATAAGGAGGTGGAGAAACGCTGGTGCTGATGACCCTCACAGTGCTTGGGAAAGAAGGCAGGAAAAAGTGAATGCTGTAAGGCAAGCTATAAGTATGCTTGGGGACCAGTTTGCAAAAGACATAGAAGCAATTCCCCTAATGGCAGATCAGTAGGGCCAGGATACAATCACCATACAAAAGGAGCACTTTTCTAAAAAGTTTTTTCCTACAATGAAGGAGCCTAGGGAGTATCTTGCAGCAGAGCTCTTCACTATGGTGGATCCATCAAAATTAAAGAATTGCAAAGAAACACAACAAATTGAGAATGTGAAAAATAACAAATTGGCAAAATGAATGGCATTGATAAAGTAGCAGAGGGAATTCAGTGTGGGGAGACGCAAAGTGACTTGTGTTGGGACAAATTTTCTAAGACATAATACCACTTGGAGCACAGAGTCTGTTGAACTAAAATGCTCCTTCAGAATGCCTGTTCTTCCTTGCAATAATAATCTCAGGGAGCATAACATAAAGACATTGGATTTGGCTATATGCTGGTTTATTAGTCCAGCTCCAGAGTTGCCCTTTTGGAAACAAATAGACATGCTTTGCTCTCTTTGTATTCCTTCACAAGAGAGAGCTCTCTAGTCTTAGAGGATGTAAGCCAGCCTTTGGTGTTTTCTAGGGCCTGTTTTTGTGCCACATTGTCCTCTAGAGTCCTGAGTTCTTAGGAACACCCTAAATGGGCAGCTGGCCTGCCACCATCTTCATTAGTGGAGAGGCTGCCAGGTTACTCCGCTGCTGTGCCATCCAAGATATTGTCTATCACCTTGGTGATAAAGAGCTGACTGTACCTCTCCATGTGACAGAAATAGTATCATAGGTGTAAACTACCTTATAAGATAACCTTAAGTTATCTGAATAACACCATCTTTGTTCTTTTTATGATGTTTCCAGCATCTATGGAGCCTACTCATTCTTTTTAAAGACAGCACCCTCTGACCATACACCCGCTTTAGTTTTAGAAAGTTCTGTGATGGGAACTGGGAGTTGGACACAATGATTCTATGAGTCCATTCCAACTCAACATACTTCTGTGACCTCTGTGCAATAACTCATAAGTTTAAAACATTGTTAAACAGATTTTTGGTCTGTACCAAAGACAGTTCTGTTCTGTTTTTCTGTATCTCCAAATGTAACCAGGCAAATGAATAATTAGAAACCAAATCTAGTGGTTCCTGGCTCACTGTCAGTCTGTGTCTTGTTGGTACTGGTTACAATTCATAATCCTTCAGGGCTCTTGTCTTGTGGTTTTGGGTTTTTTGGTTTTTTAATTAACAGCACTCTAACTAATAAGAATTATTTTGAATTTTTTTTTTTTGTCAAACCAATACAAAGTCAGTAAAAATTAATTAGGCCTCTTGATTGTCACCCTGTACCTGGTTAAACTGCTATACCTCATCCTTTTGATCTAACCTCGTTCAGGTAATGAGTTGCATGCTTAGGGAAGTCCAGTGAGCACAAAATTATGCCCCAAAAGAATCATAGTTAAGGCTGAGGGATCTCCTCAGAGAGCTGACTAAGAAGCTTGGCCTTTGCTGAAATGCAGTAGATGATGCATGCAGAATTTAGTGTGATGGCTTTTTACAATGCTTTGTTTGAGCTATCCCTTCATTTGGAGATTATCTTTCTCCTGCAGCACAGTATTTCTAGGGCCTACTGTGCTTCATATGACACCATAATGAAGTTGCCTTGGAAAAGGAATCAGGCAGCTATTTCAGGAATTTAGTACTGGTTATTAGTAGCAATCATCTGGAAGTGTCCAAAGCAAACACAAACAACAATCAATCAATGGCAGTGACGTGTCAGTGAGTGTAAGCAGAGGAGGGGGAAGCACTTGGAAGAGTTTAGAGTGAGTGTGTATGAAACCAAACAGACTACAAAGGAAGTGAATAGTTTAAAGAACATAAATATAACATGCATCCTATTGTTAAAATTTTGTTGATACTTTATATTAGAAAATTTATTTCAATGATACATGGCCCTGCTATAAACATTTAGGATAAGAGTTTGAGACTGTGAAAATTGGAACAAAATCTATGTGCCATTGTAATGATTTTATATAAACAAATGCAGACATGCTTAAAAACAAATCTTGTGATTTGCTTATAATACAGGATTTTCTGTTTCAAGAGGACAAGCTTTAAATACATATTAAAAAGAAGTGTTAAGTTCAAAAATTACTTGAGAGAAGACAAGCTGCATACTTGAGCAAACCCACAGCCAATACTCAATTTATTTATTCCCTAGCATTAGGACCCAACAGACATCCCCTTATCGGTTTGCTTTTTTGTAAGACACTCAAAATGAGATGAAGGAAAACTAGAAAATTGTTAATTATGCCTGCAAACACCTTGAAGTGTTGAAAATAAGAAAGAAGTGTAAGACCTTTCACTCTGGAAACTGGAGGTATGGAGCCTATGAAAAATAGTGCTGATTCCTGAGCAGGGGAATAACTGGATTGAGTGGGAACAGGTGATTTTTAGGAGTGGGCTTAGTTTATGGTAAAACCACCCCCTTGCATTACAGATAACCAAGAGTAGGTAGGAACTCACTGGCTGGGTAGAGACATTCCTGCCGGGCCAAGATTAGTTTATCAGTGGAAAAAGAAAGAGATCCAGTGGTCAGGAAAAGATTAATGGAGTCTTTGAAACCATTAGGGATCTAGGAAGCTCAGGATAAGGCAGTGTGAGGAAAGGGGAGTGGGAGGTGAGGAACAGAGGCTGAGGGAGAGCATGCAGTGGTGAGGCTGCTGCACTTGTGGAGCAGATAATTCAACCAAAGACAGAACTGTGGAGCAATGAGCTCTGGAAGAAGGAACCAGTGATGAGGTCTGCAAGGGGAGTGAACCAGGAGAGAGAAGTGGTAAACGAGTGGAAAGTGCAAGAAGCCAGCAGAAGGGTGGGAGTTGGTCTGAGGGGCTGCAAATAGGCAGGACTGAATGAGAGTGCTGGGATCTGAATATCCAAAGGGGATTTTCAGTGGTCTGGGTGGCACTCAGGAGCAACTGAGAAAACCAACAGTTGAAGTGAGGAGATGGAGGAGAGGCTGCTCTTTCCAGCAGCTGTGGCATGTCAGTAAGCTTGTAGTGACTTGTTGGTAAAATATGAAGGAGTTCTTGTACTCAGTGCCTGCATGTAGCAATCCTGAGTACCACTCCCCATACAAAGGGAAATTTAGACTGTGCTCAAGGTCTCGGGGGAAGTGACTTCTGGGGTCTTTTATGACTATCCCCAGGGATAACAGGGAATGTAATTAGACTTCAAAGCCCTCTCTTGCACAGAAAATAATTATATGTGGTGGCTTGGAAATAGGACAGAATCCCATCCATGCAGAACTGAGGAGATCAGAAAGATGTGAGTGCCCACGATGTATTGCACCAGAGAAGAGACTGAAGGGAGAGCTACCAGGACCTCACAGCATATAGAGAGTTCTGGTCACACAGCAAAGCAACACACGTATGATGCTGAAAAGGGGCTGAGCAAGAAGGAGTTAACTACTGTTTTGGCATTTCAGCCAAGTGCAGTGCTGCTATGAACCGCTGATTTGACAGCTTTTGATGTGGGGGATTACTTTTTTTGCTGTCCCTCCTCTCTGTAGCAGAGCTGCCCTGTGGTGCTCGGTGCCTATTCCTAGTCCGTCTCTTCCCTCAGTGCGGGAGTGCTCACTGTGCAGCGGATGCCTGCCCGCACTCGCACGGATCCGTCCCGCCAGACCCCCTGGCCAGCCCTCCTTGGGTTACACTTTCTGCCTCCTGACGGGATGGATTTCAGCTCACCAGCCGAGCCAAGTGCGCTCTGCCATTCCCAGGGTGTCAAGCTCCCTTCGCAGGCTTTCGGTATAACATATTTAAAGGTAGCCCTTGCCGCCTTCAGACTAACCCAGTACGTTCCTCGTGTCGATGAATTTGAGATTGCGGTTCTCTGCCACGCTTCCTCGGTCATACCTGGCCTGGCTCGGTTTACATGAGAGGCAGAGCTTCCTCCCGGCGCTGTCGTTTGAGCCATTCCTACGCACGGTGTCGAGGGAAAGCGGGGGGCACAGGTGAAGAAGCCGTACCGCACTCCCAGACCAACAGGGAGTGGGCTCAGG
The DNA here is from genome assembly GCA_013400435.1 of Pycnonotus jocosus. NCBI lineage: Eukaryota > Metazoa > Chordata > Aves > Passeriformes > Pycnonotidae > Pycnonotus > Pycnonotus jocosus. The sequence goes on along the minus strand of VWYP01005931.1, from coordinate 245,509 downwards.
CGCCGTGCCTCGCTGCCTGCCCAGAGCCGGCCGGCACGGCGGCCGCTGTCCCGGGGGAAGCTGCGGGAGCCCAGCAGGAGCCCCAGGGGAGCCCAGCGGGGCCCGCGGAGGAGCCCCGGAGCAGCGCCAGAGAAGCGAAGCCGTCTGGTGCCACCTCCCGGCTACGCCGCCTGCCAGCGGCCCTTCCGCCCTCGGAGCTCCTCCACGGGCTGGAAACTGATCCCGGTGTCATTATTTCTAGGCAGAAACTGGTAAAGTAGTATCAGCGCTTCAGTAGTATCGCTTCCGCTCCTTCCCCTTTTACATCTGAGTTGTGCCTTTTTTATGCACGGGACTAAAGAAGCATTATAAAAGCCTGTAGTGAAAACTCTTTTATTTTCATAAAGCACAAAAGAGTGGCTGAGGCTGCATTACTGGGAAATTACTTAATATAATCCATTGCCAATAGCCATGGATTAAGTGGGAGGAAAGAACTTAAGTCTAAATTTAGTGTTTTTCATACAGCTGAAAATAGGTGATCTGCTGACAGCTGAAGAATCACCCACACGATCTGCAGTTGATGTAAATACAGATTTTTATTTTTAAACAAACTTTTTCATTAAATCTTCTTTCTAGGCAGTGACTAGACTGTGCGGCAAGATGTGTATATTGTGTAATTTTGTGTAGATATGTATTTTGTACCAGCTGATGTAAAAACTCATGCTCTTTTCTTTGGTAGACTTGGGGTATAGGCCCAAGTAACCAGAGAGCAGTAGCTTCATTTTGGCTGCAATGTAGCAATTCCCTCAAATCAGGTCTGTGTTTTCTGGAACTAGAGACATCATTAAAACGTGTATATAAGCAGCCACAAACAAGGGTAACAGGACTGTTTTCTGTCTGGGGAGAGATGGCCAGGGTAAGGTGGAGCAGCCAGCCTTGCTGGGGTCTCAGCCGAGGCAGTGCGGCAGGCGCTGGTTTGCTCAAAGAGCAATTCAGCCCAGTGAGTCTCTGCTCCAACGTCTCTGTAGAGCAGTGGGGGGAGCTCAGGAAGATGGTACCAAATAAACATACAGGTTCTTTCCCACCATCCAGCATACTTGATTGCATTTTTTTTTCTTTCTTCTCCAGCAAATAAAGCAAATGGAAAAGACCACACCAGAAGATGAATCGCATTGTCTTGGCTAACTATTTCTGCTAAGCTTGAATAGGTTTGCAAAACAGACATGTAGAACCCAAGCAAGGGCAAAATAATTAGAGTTGGAATGTGGGGCTTTTGTCCCTGCTGTAATTGTCCCTGGGCCAGATGAGAAACATTAGGCATCCAACAGGTGATGTTTTCAGATGAAAGAACTGAACAGTTCCTCCTTTCTCTAAAGGCTACATACTTTTCCTATCTAATCAGTGATACAAAATGGGGAGGTGCTGACAAAAGCAGGAATAGCCGATTACCTCATCAGTATGGCAGCAGCTGTCCCTTTAAAGTGAGCAATTAATTGTGAGTTTGGGAGGTTTTGTTTTGCTTTTTAATTCTGTCTTCGGTGCAGGAACCTGCAGTCATCTTTGGGACTGTTCTAGTCTTATTTTACATCTATACTGAGGCAAAGCACAATTTTATTTGCTACTACTCTCTAACCAGCTCCACTGCTGCTCCTGCAACCAAAACAAATGTAAAGCAAGTTAACTCCAGTTGCCAGCATTTTTTCACTCATGTTATTAGTGGCTCTGATTTAAGAACTTGAGGAAGCTGAATTACCACAGCTAAATGTAACAGAGTGTACATAACCATGAGTAGCAAGAGCTGCTTCTGAAAAACTTAAGAGCATTTCTTCTGTTCCCTAGCAGAGAGACTGGCTATCCCTCTGTAGGAAAAAACTCTAATTTCACAGAACTTACCAGCAGAGCTGCAAGAGAACTGTTGAAAAGAACCTTTAAAGCAAGTGGGAAAGCAATCCTCTACAATGCAGTGACAATTGTTTCTTCTGTCTCTTTCAAAATACCCTCCCCCAAAAACTGTGTAATGGCTGTGGAATTTGTTTTGCTGGGTTTTTAAAATGTATATTATATAGTGATTTTGTGTCATGCTTTGCTGTGACAGTTCTCTGGATTGTAACTGCCAATTAAATTTAATCTCTAAAACATTATTATTAATCCCTCAGTTGCACAATTAAAGCATTGTCATTATCTACTGGCCACACTGTACGATGTCAAGTTAGAGAAACTGGAGCTACTACTAAGAGGTGAAAAGTGACTTTAAGTATAACTAAAAATAAGGCTGCTTACACTTTCCATACTGCACAGGCTTGAGGCCTCAGCTGCCAAGAGCCCTTACCCATTCTCTAGGAAGGCCCAGCCTGGAGCTTCCCAAGACCCATAGTGCACCACATTTCAGCATGGCAGATTTGGCTCCCTCCATTTCTATTCTGTCACAAAACCACAAGCAATAGGGCAGAGACAAAATGGTCCATGTCCCTTTCTTGTCCCTTCTTAATGTGCCACTGAGATGAGCAACACCTCAAGATGGTCACAAAAGAACAATAAAGTGCCAGCTGTGCAAAGTCAACTCTTGCAGGATCACCAGATCAAGTACAAGTTAGTGTAATGATTATTTAATACTCAATTTAGAAATAAATTAATACCTCCTTTGAACAGTGTTATGAGCCAGCAGCAAGCCATAACTCATATCCTTGGCTGCACTCGACATTTCTCTGGCCAGGAGTTTGGATGAGATGGGGCCTTGAACTCTTGACTTGGGGCCAATTTTGTTTTGATGCCATCATGCAAACCATTCATTTTCTGACATGGTCTTGCCTTTCCTAGTCTGACATCATGGTGTACTTCATCACCCCCTGCTTTTTTTTGGTGTAGATTTCCTGTCTACCTTCATATTTTGGCATTATGCCATCACTCTTGACTATAAACCTCATGGTTATGCCAGCTAGCAGGGGTAGGAGCCTTCTCAGAGGTGAAATAAATAAAATTTCTCCATCAGCACACATCTCCTAAGGCAGGTATTGTCAGGAACCCAAAACACTTTTTCCTTGTCTAAAGCATATGTAAGTAACTACTCTTCCTAAAACAGAAATGAGAGGACCCTTGTATGGCAACCCATTTCTCTTATGGCAGCAGATGAACAGTGGCCAGGAATACTGGACAGGTAAGATTAATACCAGTTTAATGTTCATGTGAACACGGTTTAGCTGGGATAGTATTTCTAAATGAGTGAATTCTGAGATTCACATTTTGTACTTGGTGCTGAGTAAACAAACGCACTGACCTGCACATTATGAATCGTAACTGTGCTTTTGGGGATCTAGCAAAGAAACAGCAGCAAAGCAGTATTAGTATCAATTAGGATGGCTCAGTGGAAATTGTTTATAAGGGAGACGAGATGGGCAAAAAATGGAATTCCAGCTCCTGAGTTTTTTCTTCTAGGTAACTGCTATTGTGTGGAGCCATAAAGGTTGGGCAGCCCTTATGCAGCTATGCTTCCTGCTCTCTCCCTCCCACTGAGTGTCCTGCATTCATTCCCCCTCCCCAGGTTATGGCTCCCTCCATGGCTGGAGCTGGTTCTGGGCAGGCCTTTTGCCTCTTCACTCCTCACACCAGCTACTTCCATGCCTCTGTATTTGATGTTAATTCTGGACACAGAGATCCCTTTCCACACTGTGACAAGTCACCTGATAATCTAAGTTGCTGGTTTGAATTACCATTTAAGGTAATTAGTCATTTAAGGAAGCTTGTCAGAGTCACCAGCCAGCAATAATATACTTCTTACATGCAAACAGTCTCCTAAATAATAAAATAGGCTTCCACGACCCATTTTTCTCTCTGTTGTAGCTGGGTTTTCTGGGGATGTAATGGATCTTCAACACAATCAGGAACAATAAGACAATGACACAAGTTTAGTAATTGCTTTGTGAGATTAGGTTAATATCATGTAAAAAATGGTTCTCAGATTCTGCACACAGACAGGTTTATGTAAAATATATAAACATTTGTCCAAGTTGTTACAGATTGCATAAATATGGCATTTTTACTGTTGCATTTACAGATGTGCATGTACAATGATGTGCAAATAATCACAATCTGATTACAATCTTTGAAAGGTACTTGAACCTTGCATCCAAGTAACGCAATGAATGAAAAATGCCCACCAAAGAATTTAAATAGCAAACTTATAACATGGTTTAAACTCATAACAAATTTCAATGTCTTATCAGTAAAACTTTCACACATTTAAAATATTTTGTATTCATTTTATTTGTATATGTCAAAATACATTTTTTTTTCCAAAATAGTGGGTTTTGCAACTAGTTTCATGCAGATACAAGGTCTGCTCAGTACTACCAATAAAATCAATATAGCACAGTAGCCATTCATTTTTTTAGATATAAAGAATAAATAACCTAAATATAAAACACTAAAATATTAGAAACATGTATTTAATCATTCACAGGCACCCAAACCTTACCAAATATAATCCAGAATATGCCTAACTGTCTTGTAACAGAACTCAATATGTTGCAGCCATTCAATTCTTTATTTTATGTTAGCATAAGACAATGGAAGTCCCTATGGTTCAGACCCACCTCTCATACAGATCAATTACGATAAGATATCTCAAACTATCCGTGTACCTTTAAAATCAAAAATCCTGAGCTTGGTAGTAAGAGCATAACCTTACATCTTCAAAAAACCAATCAACAGAGAGAGGACATCATGTCTTCCTTACCAAAACATATCCCACCCCTGTAAAGCTAACCCTCCCCCCCCTCCAAGTAGGCAGTAGAACACAATGACCTTTTTAAATGAAGGGGTACAAATTCACATTTAATATAGTATACAATATAATCAATAATACAATAGCTACTACAAGCTTTACAATGTACAATTTGTTTTAATGGCTGATTTTTTCAGTGGTTTTAGGCAATAAACTATGTGCCAATAGGATGTCATATTTTGAATGGTTTAGTGAAAATATAAAAGCTGTTTCTAACAAAAACGATCTTCACTTGAATACTTTTTTGTTTTTAAAGGCCACTGAAATGTATAAAATGGTCTGACGTGGTGTTATCAAATTGGATGCCTTCTCACAGGGCAACAACAGTGCATATAAACATTATTGTGAGTGTAATGGGTTATGCTTTTCAAATGATTTAGTACATTACTTTGGCTAGCACAACAGTTTTGGACAGCACTCAGATAAATACAGGTATGTGAAATGTAGTGAAGCAGTTATATTTATGCATTTTTTAATTATGGTGAACACTATCAAATGAAAAAAAAAGGGACAAAAAGATAATAAAGTTTTTATATAGTTTAGACCTTTTGTAAAGATAGGGCTCCATACAATGTACAATGTCTAAATTCTTTATACCATAAAAATTAACGAACTTTGTTAAACACACTATTCTGGATAGCCTAATTTGCATTAACAGACATTTGCAATAGGGAAATATATTCAAGCATGCCACGTGGTGGTCTGAAAAATCAAACCAGTACACATCTATATATACAGCATCACTCAGTACCTGCTCAAATGAATGTGACGATTACAGGATCTAACGTCTTTCACTACAAACTTCTTTTTTTTCTTTTTTTTTTTTTAATTTTAAAGTGACCAATAAAGGCAGAAAACAGGACTCTTAAAATATTTCTAGTTTCAACTGACTTTTAAAGCATTTTGTATAGGAAATAAATGCATATTGCACAAACAGTGAAAGCAAATGTTCCACCAAACATCTCTGTTCCAGGTGGTTGGACAATACAACTCTAGTTAGCTACACAAATTATGTAATTTAAAAGGGTGTGTGGTCTCTGCAAATGGTAAAGCTGTGGAAACACTGTACAAGAAAATCTGGTACATGAAAAATTAGAAGGGAAAAAAATCCAAACTTAAATCTTAAAGAAAAACTGAGTATAGGAAAAAAATGGGAATTGTGGCACAACAAAAACATTATTGAGTAACTGTCGTCTGTGAGAGCTGAAAGCTTTTGTTGATGTAAAAGTGTTTATGTACAACTAAGGCTTACTGGTTAAATATCTGAGGCGTATCTGGCCTTGAATACTTTCCTTATTATGCTGTGGCTGTAAACAAGATTTCTCAGTCATTTTATCTTCTCAGCAGCTGCATTTTAACAGAAACAATGATCTTGATACAAAAAAACACACAGGTAAGAGGGTGTTTGGCAGGATATCTGAAAATGACAGTCTCCGAAGGATCTTCCCACACTTCCAGTGACTGCCATACCATGGTCCACTGGAGTTACTAGTGATGTGCAATACTGTTTCTTGCTGCTGTAGTAAACCTTTTATTTGGAAAGTTTGCTTATAACTCTGATCAAGGCCCCATTTTCATCTTTTAGCCTCTGGTTGTCTGCCTTCAGGTCTGGTAGCATCTATGAAAAATGAAACATGATGGTTATTTGCTGTTACACCTCATGTAAAAGCAGCAAGACTAGACAAGTACTGTGAGTAAAAATCTTTATTCTGCTTAAGTACCTTGGCAGTTTTCACACTTTATATCAAGCAGTTCAGAAAAATCTCCCCTTTTAGCATGATACATATAAGGGTTAGATATTAGGAGTTTTCATTTGCTTGGACTAGATGCACCAAAACTCAGTGGTGCAGATGACCAGCCTCTGACAAAAGCATTTATAGTAGCATGAGGAAAGTAATGAAATACTTCAAATTCCAGTGGGGAGGAAGAGGGGCAGGGGAAATTAACTATAAACAATTTAAAGAGGCTTGTCTACATTGCACTTGCAGAGTTTCAAAAAAACATGCTGTGGCTAAGCATCTCTACCACTGTGCTCTTGGATGATTTCATCCCGATCAGATACAGTGTGATTCAGCTTGTTAGCTCATAGCATTAATCCTCCAACCACTTCCAAAGTCATGTTGAAGCACACATCCTGTAATTTGAGATCATGTCCCTGAATAGCATAGTTCACACAAGATCAGATCACTGAAAGAGATCACAGCAACACCAGGCTACACACTCAGGCAGACAGGTTAGGGAACGGCAAGTTACGGCTGCCAAAGGAGATGGGTGACACACGAGCATAAAAGCTGCAAGGCAGAAGCCAAATGAGGTGAGAGTTGGACTGCATCAGATAGGAAAGAAGGACAAGTCAGGGCACAGAGGTTGGTACTGGGAGCATTCAGCTTGCCAGAGAAACCAGAAATTATCTCAGCAGTTCTCTGTATCTACATTCACACACTGATAAGAAACCACCGATCACACTCGCAGCTAAATTACACCTATGGATTCTAGCAGGGGTTTTACACAGGAGGTATCAGCCTATTCCGGCACAGTGGTTATTCAGTAACCCCAAGTGCAAGTGTATGCAGGAAGTCTAAGTTCAGCTACCAACCTATGAAACACCTGTTACCCTATTCTTCATTATTTTCTTGGCACTAGTTTATTTTCATTTTATTCTGGCAAAATTATACTTTCAGTCCAATTATGTTCAGAACATTATAATGCAATAGAAAGAACTGAGATGTTTAAAAATGCAGGTAAAAATGCAGGTTACTGCACTAGAGGCTTCATTTCTACATCTTGTTCTGTCCACACTCACTGCACTGAACTGCAGACCTTTTCACACTGAAACAGGATGCTGAACTGAAAATTACTGAGGTTGTAGATCTCTAGTTTATTTCCCTGCAAATACCAAAGTATGTGAAAGGAAGTTGACAGGAGATAATAAGAACAAAAAAGGTGGTCTTTACAATTAGAGTAGGAAAAAATCATTCTGCTACCTTTGATTCCAACTCTGTTTTATGGTAGAGCCTAGGGGAAGCCACCTAAGTTGAGCTCTTTAGAGCCACAGGGAGGCTTCCATTCAAGTGAGAGCTGCACTCTGAGCAAAGAGAGCTGTAAAATGCTGATTACTTTCAAAAACCATGTCACTATGTTTGAAATTGGGCAACATGAGCAATCTTTTTGCAATTTTCAAACATTATTGTTTAAATCTAAGCTGCAAAAAATAACTACTGTTGTCCAGGATAGGGGTCATATCCAGATAATATGCATGTGTCTGCAAACAATGGAACGTCCATTTGTTCAGGCAAACCAACCCAAACCTTTTCTTCCTCCTTTCCATTCTGCTACAGATTTCATACCAAAGGTACTCGCTGAAACCACAACACTCATCTACCCATGCACAGGAAATCAAGAGAGTCTGGTTTTGTATTAAATAGGCACTTTGAGAAGTAGTGTTGTGTGTGCATTCCAATGAAACCTCAAAGTAAATCCAGGAATGTCACAGTCCTCTTTCAACTTACTGAGTAGGGAGGGAGCTGCAGCCCATAATAGTTAATTACATAGAGACAGACCCACAGAGAGACAGATTTGCTGGTGAACTACTTTAACAAAATCCACTGTTCAAAATTAGAGCTTTAACATAATCCAGTACCATTATATATCTGCAAATCTCTGTAGGTAGATTTTAAGTCTGATCGAATTAATAGGTAGAATAGGTATTAAGGAAATATTTTCTCTTTTGTTGTGAGTCTGCTGGAAAATAGGGAAGATTGATAGGAGACAAAAAGGGTTATATGACAAGATAAATTGGCATTGAGTTGCACTACAAGAAGTTTATATTGCATAGTAGGGAAAATTTCTTCACCAAGACAGTTGTCAAGCAAGACTGCCCAGGGAAGTGGTGGAGTCACTATCCGTGAAAGTATTAAAAAGATGTGTAGACGTGGCATGCAGGGACATGGTTTAGGGGTGGTTGTGCCGGGTACTGGTCAGACTTGATGATCTTGGAGGTCTTTCCAATCTAAATAATTCTGCCATTCTGTGATTAGCAGGAGATTCATCAGGAAGAGTAAGCACAAGTAACCTAAAATACACTTCTCATCTATACTAATCCCCCATATACTTTAAACAATTCTTTTGGAGCAATGCATTTCTATGGGTACTCAAACTTCTCATGAGGTGACACCATACACCTTTAATGTCAAGAGGGATGGAAAAAAACGCCTTTGCAGTGAACTCAGTAAAATTACAGCAACATACTGCACTTTGAATTCCAATTTGCTTCAATTAACATAGCAAAGCATCTTCCTATGATGAGATTCTAGGGTAACATTATAAATGCACTGTTTTGTCAGTTTGTATCGTGACTAGCTAGTAACTTTGCAGTGTTATCGTTCATCAAATAATGATTCAATAATCATCGAATGTTTGTGGAGCCATCTCAGATCTGCATAGTAATAATCATGTCTGTGTTTGCTGGAGGACTTACCAGTTTATACATACAAAACAACTTGATTAATAAAGATTAAAAAACCTCATGAACTGTAGAAGTACCTGTTCAGATTACTCAGGCACACTGCTATTGTTAAGCTAGCATCATACTGTCAAGGCTCCCTGCTGTGTTTCCACTGCTTCTCTTTTGCTGGTCAGGCTACTCAAGCTCCACAACGACCTGCCATTGAAAACTCCTGCTATATAGAGGAATACTGAATGGTTTTCTGTGGTTAATACCCCAAATGGCTTACCATGGTTAAAGGAATACCAGTGCTAGCAAAAAAAGACAGTATGGATGTGTAGCTGTGGACAGCAGTCATTAGATTAGCTCAGCTGTGTTGAAAAACCACATTGTTTGCTGAGGCTGATGTAAGACGACTGCCCTAAAGGGACAGCTCTCCCTCGTCATGCAGCAGCGTGTTCCTGCTGCTTTCTGCACAGTTAATTTTAGTGATCCAACAATACTGGGGTGAGATGGATCAAGTACTATTTATGAATAAAGGGACTGGTTTTCAGCCAGGTCAGTGAGCTGACTTCACTTGCTCAGTAAGGGTTAACACCAGGGAGCATTGAGGAATGCAGGGCCTGGATCAGAAACACCACATCCTAATGTGAGTCTGATTCCAGAAGGACACCAAGCAAAAGGATAAACCTCTTCATTTCAGGCCTCTTAGTGGGGAAAACCCGAGATCAGATTCTGAGCAGAATGTACACTCATCGCGTTCCTTTCTAAGTGGGAAGGGGGTAGATAAAGAAAGCAGTTTAGCAAGAGTCACTGTGCAGAAGGCTGGTTTACTTTTTTCAGATCTTAAAAGCTCACTGTAACCTCCAGCTTATACACTTGTTATATTTAAGAGGAAGAACGGCATATAGATTTGGTGTAGAATGAAACCACATTTTGATCCTCATGTAAATTTTGAACCTTCCATGGGTTTCTGAAACAGCCCTGCAATAACACTAAGAACAACAGATTCGCATTGTTTTCCAAGATGAAACTCAAAGCAGTTCATATTTTTATCAGAAGGGGTCTGAACCAATCTGACATACTAGGCAGAGTTTTTTTTGTGTCTGTGATTTTACAGTCCATGCATTGTAGTACTCTCATCCACACTGGGATGCCTATATATACAGCAATATAAATCAATAACCTTAACTCTGCACTAGAACTGGATGTTTTATGTTGTCTAGGTTTAAAAAAAAGGAGTGGCAAAACCCAAATGGGAAGTTAATACACAAAAACAGTAATCAACTTGAAATCCCAATACATTTCTGAAAAAACAATACTTTGGTCACCTTTGAAATACACAAATATAAGAAAAATGGCTCAGAAATGCATAGTACTGAAACCAGTTCTCAAATACTCTTTTAAGACTTAACTTCTATCAACTCTATGCACTTAAACCAAACTGCAGTAAGAAAGCTCAAATCTTCATTTCAATTTGTTAGAAAATGAGAGGCAAATCTATTGGAGCATTTACACAAACACCAAAACAAGAGACTGACTTTAGTGTATCCTCATGCAAACCCAAATCCTTTCAGTTGCTGCCAAGATTTTAACATGTCAAAGGTCTCCTGGATCCTTGCCAATTTATCTTCAAGGACAAGCTTCAGTGCTAGCAGGGACAATACCACACCATACCAGCACATCTGCAATGCCTCTAGCTTGTACACTGGGCACCATGCTTTAGCTTTAGCCACACTTCCAGAATCAAGCAGCACTGAGTCAGTTTCTGACACACAAATGTTAATAGTAAAATTCTGCCCAAGCACAAACTGAATGTCAACACCTGCCTGGCTAAACAAAGGAGAAGGAAGAAATTACAAGTCCACAGAGCGCAGTTGCCTACAGGACCCTGACAACTTGGCAAGCACTCGGGTCAAGGCCCTATTCTCAGTCACCAGTCGTTCATTTATGTGTTTCAAAGATTGAATCTGCTTTATTTGTTGCAGGTTCTGCAGGAATTAAAGAAATAGGAGTGAAAACGAGGAAAAAACACACATGTATATCAGATGAGCAGAGCTGAAAAAAAGATTTAGAAGAGACAGTCCTGTTTAAAGTAAATAAGCCCCTGTGAAAGGAAAGTATCAAACAAGTGGCACATTCTTGAAAAGCAATCTAAGTACCAGTAGTGATTAGTCACAGCTTTCCAAAACAGTTCAGGATGCATTAACAATGAGAACTATTCCTGGAATTCTTCACTTAACATCCTAATTGCACAAACTGAATCTCCTATTCAAAACCCTCTACATAATGACACATTTAACATGTACTTTTTAACAACTGTGCAACAAACCATGGGAAGAATATTTAATCTTTAATTCAAATTTTTCACTTATTGCTTATTGAAAGCGAACTTTTGGAAAAAGCAATATATTTGTATACTCTATTTTTATCAGAAGCCCAGCTTTCCCTAGAAGCTCACTTCCTGTCTTCTACTCTTAGGCAGACAATTATTTTCCAATACCATAGTTTGTTTTTTCTGTATTTTACTTCTGAAGACCCCTCAAGGAATCACAGAGCTTGTGTCCTCCCTTACAGCAAACTATCTTAGTCTGAATCCAAGGGAGCCAGAGGCACCACAGCTGCTTTTCTGCCTGCCAGCTTCAATTACTTCAACAGAACTTGGTGCACGTATTTTAGTGAGAAGTATTTGGAAGTTAATGCCATTTCCAAGCACCAGAGGGAGCTCAAAAATGAGCTTAAAAGGAAACTTTTTAATAATCTGTGACAAATATCAAATGTCAAAATAATGGTGCTTTCACATTCCACTTAAATTCTATGAGTTTGGTTGGCTATGTCCAATGTTTACATGAGAGGACATAATAGAAAATAAACCCACCCAAATTCTCACCCTTCTTAATCATATCAGAGGGTTTGACATTCATAAGGACTGGTTAAAAAAAACTCAAGCAAAACAGAAATGAAATTTATTTTAAAGAGAGTATTGCTTCTGAGATTCATTTTATACATAGTTGAAAAAAGCAGAAAACAATATGGTGTTACTCATTTGTCAACAGCTCAAATCTACCTACTACATTTTGTTTACTAAAACCTGATTCACACTATACAAAGAGAAGTTTTCCTTTCGATATTGTAACATGTCATCTAATTTATAAAGAATAAGAGATAAAGATTGAAACAACATTTAATACTTAAATATCTATACAATTATATGCTAATACTATTTAATAATAATGGATTTTACTAATAGTAAGTAGTAAATAAAACTTACGAGTATCACATCAAAATTGTAGACTGCAATTCCATCTTGATTAGCTCAAGCTAAGTTTCACTCTAACCACCTCTGAATGTTTCTTGTTAACCATGTAATAGAGTCCTAGAAGTGTGTAACTTCTTTACAATTGCACACATACAGCTGCTTATGCCAGCACCGCAGCTTCACTACAAGCTGTGTGACAGGAGCAACTCTGACATGCAGCTGTGACTTAAGTTCTTTTCTAGTGAAATTATAGAGACCAGTAATACTGCCAGACTACATGTCTCACTGACATAATAATACACTTTGGTATTAATAGTGTACTAATTTACTTACTTTCAGTTCCTCTTCCATTTCAGATATCCTTCTTTCTAGTGCTCTTCTTTCCTAAATCAGAAGATGTGTGTTAATGATGAACAATACAATGTTTTAAAAATTATAGCTCGTAAATACTGTGGTAACAGTGAAATACTTCAAGTTTCAAAGATCATACAACCAAAAGCATAGTGTGGACAGAAAACTTGTGATGGCAGTGATATACAAAAATTTGGTCAATATGGACTTTTATTATCCAAAGAGGAAGAGATATAGAAATTCATATCAAGTCCTACAAAACATACCCCTTCCTTTTCACTAATTTAGAAAGGTTTTAAGTAGGTTTTAACTTGTTTGGATTTCTTTTTCATGAGCTAAGCTTTTGTAAGACCTTAATATCCAAGAAATGCAGAAAATTATTAGAAACAAGAATATTAAAAGATACAAGCACAAAAGCAAAAGCTTTCGCAGACAAACGTAGCTGAAACATCTGTCTCAGCTCAGTGGAATCTGTCCACACTCTGAACTGCAATCTAGTGTTGCTAAAACTGACATTATAGGACTTAGCTCAGTACCAAAGAAATCTGGTTATGTGACATCAGCTGCTTCTTGAGAAAATGTTTCTTGAATATTTTCTGCATTTCTCGTATAGTTTAATTTTCCTTTTATTTCCCTTTTAACCTAAGAAGCAGGAGAAATTATCCTTTGTATATGAACTTGATTGCTCTGATTATATAACCAAGCCAGCTTACAGAAAAGTTAGCTTAGAGTTTTCTATACTACACCGCAGTCTGCAGTGCAAATACATTTTTATTTTGTTTAAACCTATTTTTCAACACATCTGAGAGATGAGCAGCTAATGCAATAGACTTTGGGGTTTATAGCTTGATTGCTTGCTTTCCTGTGTCAGATGATGCAGTGTATCTCATTTAAAAGCAGCTGCAGTTATCAGTACTCTACATTCAGATTTTTTTCCAGAGGGTGAGAGGCAAAAGCAACAGATTATTGCGAAGTGGACATATGCATCTGCATACAATGGTGTTATGCAAACAGCAAGCAGCATTGACTGAGGTGTGTAAAACTTTGGTTAGATCATACCGCCCAGTAGATACTGACTCTTGCCGGACACCTTTCAGATATAAATCATTTGAATTTAGTTTAATCACAGTGCAGTTACACCCCAACATTTTCCCATTATAGCAAACAACTTTAATTTTTATCAAAGTAATTAATAAATATATTACTGCAGTTGTTACTACTTAATGTACTTAACTCCTTTGAATTAAAGTTTTTTAATAATGACAGTAATGAGCATAAGTACCAGTGGTTAACAGATGTAAGTAACTAACAAAAATCCCACACTGTCTTACAGTACTTAGAATTTTATCTGTTACCTACTAGGTTTACAGAATAACATATATTATGTGTTCTTATATTAAGCAATATTCAACAATTTTTTCAATTCCCAAGAGATGAATGATCAAATATATCTCAAAATTTCAGACATCTATAAACTCTTAATCCTTTTGAAGCATTTGCTTAACTCTTAACACCAATTCAGTAAAATCTTTAACTGACTTTTTTTACTTCATAATTTACAAAAGAAACAAATAGATGGGTCTAGATATAATAGTCTTTGTAAAACTGTTTTGGTCCTGTTAGATGAAGCTATGTTCCTCTTTGTCTTGAACTGTTTACACTTTTTGGAACTGGCTTGAGGGATGCCAATTAAATAATGCACTGCAGTTTCACTGAGAAGATTTGCCAGTCTTATTTGATTATTTCCTGAACTCAAAAGAAATTATTTGAAATCCATGAGGTCTAAAATTTTATTATATACTTCCTCAACTCTGTAAGGTATGCCAAGGAACATTTTTAACTCACAAAAAAAAGAAAAAAATACCTGTTAATCTCTCATCTTATAAAATACAATAGTTCATTTGTATTTATCAAAGCAACTAGGAACCACAGGATTGTGCAGTGAGACTGAGGTACACAATTGCACACATAGGAAAAACTGAACCCCCCCAAGCTATATAATTTTTAAGAATCAAAACCAGATGTATATGCCTACATATATTTAAATATTCAACAATACAAAGAAATACACCTCTTCACAATTCAAATTCCCAGCTGAAGAATTCTAAATTTAGGAAAAAAAATTTCCTTAAAGGTACCTACAGTTTTCTGAATTCTAATCCAGACTGAAATCTGTAAGTTTAAGTTTTGGTTTTATTACCATGTCATACAAAATTCTGCAAAGGGCTGTTAGCATATCTGAAAGAGTGTCAGGTTGTTAAAGAAACTCTTATTTTTGCCCATGTATTGCTAGGACCTTGCACGTGTGCTCTGACCTGTACCCTCATCCCCATGGAAATAAAATAGCCCCTTTCTGGTAAACAGTTTTCAAATGAACAAAATTCACAATGCATCACCAAGTCACACCATGGAAACTCACTTCTGAAGGGTGAATTTAAATAAAATTCAAAGCCAGTACTTTCTGAATTTTACTATTGTGCAAATCTAGGCTTAATACATATTTTCATTTTTTTCACTGAAAAGGTAGGTTTCAGCTTGAAAACGTCATAGTCCAAAGTTGTCTTCAGCTCTTTCTCTGTCAGCCTTTTACTTCTTACAATTTTTCCTCATTACTTTACTTTTGCCCACTCCTCTTCATTACATGATTTACAGAAAAATCTTTAGGTTTATATTTTATTTTAGTGAAGTCATACACTTGGAAAGTATACGGAGAAAAGCTCTACAATTTCTTTTAATTTCTGCATTTTTATTGTTACATTACACATTTAAAAGGTGTCTTGAAAATGATTTTGAAATGTTGAATTTGATAACCTTATTTCTAGAGATCAGCTATTGATGACTAGCAGCTGAGAATCCTGCTTCAGTCACAGCCAAAATGAAACTTCAGATTTAAACAACACAGAAAATACAATCGTAAATATATTCCTCATTTAAATTCTTGTCTGAAAAGAAGTGTGTAATTATAAATTATAAATAAGATTTAGATGTAAATCCTGTTTCAGCCATACAGCACCTAAGTTACATACATACATTTTTTATTTTATCCACTACCTTTAATATTAATATATTTAGGGAAAAAAAGTCGGAAAGAGATTTTGCTGTTAGACTGAATGTCTTAAAAAAAAATGCAAGAATTTCTAAAAAAGCCAGTTGTTTTAATGCAATGGCCTTTTTGGGAGAAAGCCAAGTTGTAATTTAAAACTGAAATAATGTCTATCTATGCAGTACTCTGTGCATTACCTATGAACCCACACAGTAATGGATGCAGCTATATGTATTAAATAATTAAATGTCCACTTGTGTGGCCATGCTAGCAAGCAACAAACCAATTATCTGCTGCTGAAACCTTTCTATTGATGATATCACTGCTCATACTAGGATGCCAAAAAATTAAGGAGAGAAATAGGTGCTGAACAGCAGCAATTAACTGCAGAGACTATTAAGATAAAGATAATGAAACTTCAGGAAGTGCCTGAGAGTATTTCTACATCTCCATGTGCTCCTGTAAAATCTGTTTGTTTATATACTGGTCAGTTTTGTATAACTAAAACTTGGTTTTGAAACCTAAAATACTGGAAAATCAATACAAAAGGCTAATGAATATGAATTTACCAGGGATAAATTAATATTTATCACATCACTTCTTACTGTCGAAGTCTAATTTTTTTTCTAGTTTGTCTCTTAATGTGTCACTCCAGGATCAAGGGAGAAGAAATGAACACGTGGTGTTTAGAGTCATGAAGGAAGCCAAGACCAACACAAATCAATGTCGTTTGCTTTACACTGCTGTGAAACTAAACTTTTACAAGGCTGGATTTTAAATTAGCATGAAACTACAGCCTAAAATTATCATGTGTCCAACTTCTGAAACAACTCCTGTAGTCTATCTCACATATGAATTTACTGCATGACTTCTTTCCCATTCAATTTAGAGTTATCTCTGACTCTGATGCTCCTCTTCCTGCACTGCTTACTCATTCTTCCACTTTCTCCTACCCTACCCTATTATCATATTCCTCTGGAAAAAGTTACACTGCAAGGAAAGAGGCAGATAAAGATAATTTTATATCATTAGCACGTTTATGGTCTCATGTCTGTGAGGCAGAAACAGCTATCTCATTACGAACAATAACTGGTGCCTCTGGAGAGCTCTGATGAAATTAAGTTGTCTGAATCCTGGAAATGTCTTAAAAGATGAGACACAATGAATCTGCTTAACCCTCTGGAATGCCAACATTGTTTTGGATGAGATGGAACAAGCGGCAGATCCCTGGAGGGCAGCAGAGTTTAGGAACTGGTTATCAAGAACCAACAGGCAAACTAAAGGCAATTTTTTAGAGTATTCCCATCTCATATTCATTGCCACTTTGAAACCTAAAATCCCCAAATCCTCTAAAAAATGCAAGTTATAAGAATGGCTTCTGTTTCTACTAAAATATATCCAAAACAGGGATTGCAAAACAAACTAAAACAAAGCTTGAATTGGAGTATTTAAAAGTTCTTTGGCAAAAACTCACCCTTTTCTCCATTTCCAAGAGTGATCTGTCAGCAAATCTTTCTTGTCTCTGAAACACAAAATTCATTAAGACATTGACATGTGCTGAGGAAACTGAGCAAAACTGAGAACTGGGGAAAAAACCAATTAGACATTTTAGTATTCTGTCTGAAGTATGTCATCAAAAAACGTTTTAAAGTGTGTTCAGAGAAGTAACACTGAAATAAAGAATAAGCTGGATTTATCATGCACTTCTTCTGTGACCATCCCTGTTACTTACTCACTACATAGCCTTTGGCTAACAAGAGTAACACAGTGTTTCTATCTAAAAGCATTATAAAACAGGTATCTTTTAAATGTTCTTCACTAACATTTGAAGGGTACACATGCAAGACAATTAAGTACAAGTAAATTTGGTAAATATGATTTGACAATATGAAACATTCTACAGCAAGAGCAGACAAATTTAGACAAATCATCTAACTCCAGTGTACGTGTCTTGTATAATTGCATGCAGCACTGTTATCTGACAGCAGATATTGGTAACAGGAATGCATTATTTGCTCTTCATTTCTAAGATAAAGCTATCTAACCAGGAAGAGCTGGCACGTTATGCCAATTTGCCAGCACATTTATGAATTAATCAATCAATCCTGATTGTCAGTTTGAATATAAGCTTAATAGTGTAGAAAGTGTTTACTCCTACCCTGCAAAAAAGTTGCATGCAGATACAGTGGCAAGAACCACTACTACTTAAGTAGGCAGGAAGCAGTCTCACACATTTCGTTCACAGCAGAAGACCAGAATCTTGCACTCTTCTCTTTAGAAAGAGAGAAATACTCTTCTCCATTCCCATCTCTGGATAAAAACCAAAGCTGATGCCTAGTAAAGAGCAGCCCATAGCCTGGGGTGATTCTGGTTTACTATTTACACTGTTGGTTAAGCACATGCCATTTTGTTTTATACAAACCTGAGTGGTCTTCTCCAACTGTAGCTTAAGATCTGTAAGTTCCATGTTGGTGTCATGTAACTGTGCTTTCAGTTTTTCATTTTCAGCTAGAATCTGTTCATAAAGCTAAGAGAAAATATTTGTTAAAAAAATCAGATAATAGTGAGATTAGCCAAAAAACTTCAAAAGTATGACTGAATCATATGTAAAGTTAACAAATACATTAATAGTCCAAGAAGTAAAATAAAGATATTTAAACTTAGCAAGCACGGTAAGGAACTGTTACGAAATATTTCTAGAAACAAGCACACAACTTACCTTACATATAATTAAGACACCTTTTTTCTTCAGACTTCACAGATTACCCCACCACAGTAAACTTATGAATAAACTCCTCCTCTACTTTAAAACAAGACCTAAACATATTTTTACCTTACATGTATGTAAGCTGGCAAACATATAATAAAAGGCTTCACATATGTGTACATCAGTTTTAATACATTTCTTATGATAAATACTGTATTTTTTTTATTTGACTGTATCTTGGCTCCTCTGGATTTCTCCCTTGTCTTGAGAGGTACAAAAGCCAGAAGCTGTTTCATAATGTGTATTTTTCCCCACTGTAGTGGATGCTGTGCTTCGTCATTCAGCTAAGTTACTTTAAGCAGCACTTCTGATGCAATGTGAGACTACTTTCACTCAATTTAAGAAAAGTAGTAATGAACTTCTATTTTTTCACCAAACTTATTGGATAAGATACCTTCTTAAAATCAGGGCTATCATCTTTTTCTAGCCTACTGCAGTATGGTTTTCGATCTTCAAGATAACTCTGTGACCCCGATCGCCCCTGCGCTGACTCGTAACGATCACCTGCAGACAGGCTGAGAGATCCCGAATCATATCTGTAAAAGAAAAGTTCTCATTTTTCTTTGCCTTTGCAACCAAACTGAGACTCCCTGACTGTACCAAACATTTTGAGTTTGCTGCTACCCAGCTGAAAACAACCAAATGAAGGTATATATTTAAGTTAGACTAAAATTTGAATTTAGTCCTCTAATTTGATGCAAATTTCATTTTTACATTCTCCAGTACTTCAAGTTTCTGGGTGAAAATGTTTTCAAATTGCTCAGTCTGCAGAGTAATGCGTGCAGAGAAGTATTGTAAATGTAATTAAATTATTTAATGCAAACCAGTATTTACATGTCTTAAAATACTTTAAAACCAGCTTAGATAGCTTAATTCTTCTCTATTATAAAGAACATATCTTTTTTAAAA
This sequence comes from Pycnonotus jocosus, assembly GCA_013400435.1. Taxonomy (NCBI): domain Eukaryota; kingdom Metazoa; phylum Chordata; class Aves; order Passeriformes; family Pycnonotidae; genus Pycnonotus; species Pycnonotus jocosus. The sequence goes on along the minus strand of VWYP01005931.1, from coordinate 225,977 downwards.
AGTGTATTAGTTTAATTGAAGTGTTTTAGAAAACACTGGATGAATGGCCTAGATGAATTTTAAGTTTTATTACAGAAACCAGGATTTCAAAACTATTTGCTGTGAATTCTAGCATTTCAACAGAAGTACCTGATGAAACAAATCTTAGTAGTCTTTACTCTAACAACTCCATAACCACCAGTATTAATAAAGTTGAGAGTAATTTCACACTGTTCACTCTTCACTAATCATGTGCTAGAGCAGTTTTATTTAACAGATTTTCACCAGTTAGGACATAACAAAATTCAAGAATTAAAGCTAATGGTCCAAAAAGAAATTAAATACTTTTTAAAAAGTTATCAATATTTCAGGATTTACTTTTTAACAAATCTTAAGGAAATATGCTTTTCAGAGGCTGTATTTTTCTTGAGGTTACGTAGAAAATTTTCAGTAGGATATTCTAAAAGAGAGGCAACAAGAACTTCTTGTCTCCTTTGTAAAAGCTTGGTCCATGCTGAAAAATCTGTAGGGCATACACTGTGTCCACTCTGCTCTGTGAAATGCCCAGCCTGCCCTCAGTGCACTACAAATATGGAGTTCAACATATTCCCCAGCATGGAGTATTCCACCCACACACGACAGGACTGTAGCTTTACAATTATATTTCATGCAAAATATAAGTATCATCACAGCCTTTTAAGGCTCAGTCCAACTACTGGACTTAAGCTGAATTTGTACATAAAGAACTTAAAATGACAACATGTGGACAGAAAGTATAACAATTCTAATTAATTTGTTTAAGTTGCACATACCTTGAAAGGGTCTCAGTCTGAGGTGGGGAGAGGTAAAAAGAGAGAAAAAGAATGGATTGGTCAATAATTTAATCAAAATATGTAACAATCTGTGAACAAATACAACTAAACAGTTATGTCAAGTGCACATGCTATCCACTAGTATGTATTATCTGAACTGTGTCAAGCTTCAATTTTGTTATATCCAGAAAAGAAAAGAAATATGTGCTAGAATGCACTTGACAAAATATGATTTACAAGGACATTACCTTAACACTCTCAAAGTCTGGAGTGCCCTAAACAGTGGAGTTATTTCAACAGTTGGTGCATTCTGGGTTTGCTCCCCTGTTATCAAAGGCATCTCAGAGCGATGTTCCTCAAACTCACTGTTCTTTTTTCTCTTATTTAACATTAGCTATAATGTTTTGAACATAATGACTTCAGCTCAAAACAATGAATTAAGATACAGGATCACTGTTTCAACATAGTTTGACTGGAAACAAGTTACTACAGCAACAACATAAGGAAATACTTATTAGACTTAATTTAAATGACAGTATATTTTTTCCCTGCGGATTCACCTGGAATGAATGAATGAAAGCAATTTTAAAAACTCTGTTTAGTTTAGTGACAAGGAATATTTAATTAAAAGTGATGATTTAAGAGTGAGGGAGTGTCCTCTAAGCATTACATCAGTCAAACCTTTTTTCCCTCTGGGTGGTCAATACAGATTCACAATTCCTTCCAATTATTATTCCAATCTTGAGTGAAGACATTTCAGTCAAGAAACTCTCCTGATGTATCATCACCTGGACATCCTCCAATGTTGTTCACCTAGCAGTGGCTGAAGCCTTCCCCATAGGTGGTTTTCTGTGGGGGGCTGATGTGGCTTTCTTGGTTTCCTTTTAGAGAAGGAAACTGTATTTTTTCTATGTACATAGATAAACAGCCACATTCTCCACAACACACTCAATTTCCCCTTTGACACCTTGAAATGCACTTACTGCATAGGGGATATCAAAGGTACATGCTATAGCCTAACCAATCCAAATAAAACATCACTGGTTTTTGTCAAGAGTATGAGTTATGCTGCAAATTAAGAGATTTTGTAGAATATGCCACAGTTAGTCCATAAACTATAAGCTAATCACAGTTGTGGTTAGCACACCCTGACTCACATTCAGTCACTGTCACCAGCATTTCCAGCTACTTCATCCCTTGGGCAGTTTCCAGCCACTCTGTCCCCAGCCTGTAGCACTGCCTGGGGTTGTTGTGACCCAAGTGCAGGACCCAGCACTTGGCTTTACTGAACCTCATCCAGTTGGCCTCAGCCCATCGATCCAGGCTGCCCAGATCCCTCTGCAGAGCCTTCCTGACCTCCTGCAGATCAACACTCCTGCCAAACTTGGTGTTATCTGCAAACTGACTGAGGGTGCCCTAGATCCTCTCAGCAAGGTCATAGATGAAAGTATTAAACAGGACTGGCCCCAACACTAAATCCTGGAGAATTCCACTCATTAGCAGGTGTCAGCAGGATGGAATTTCATTCACCATTACTCTCTGGACCTGGGCACATACCAAAAAGTGCAGCTGTCCAAGAACTCTTGGGTCAGTCAGTTCTACATTTCTCCACCATTCCAGCCCAACATGTACACCCTTTTGATAATATGCATAATTTTGGGACTGATTTAGCACTATTTCACTGTAATGTTATTAATTCTCTCAGAAGCACCACACAGCATGTTCTACCAAAATTAATCTCTACAGAAGAGAATATGAAGTAATTACAGATCTAAGGATAATGATATGTACTACTGGAAGGAAAAGAAACAAGACTATGCAGTTATGTTGATGTGGCACAGAAATATAAAGTATAGCAAATGAAAATGACAAAGAATGAATCTCTTAACTAAAATATTTAGATGTGTAATGGAAGCTTTTACAAAAAAGAAAGAAATATCACTTGAGTTTTATTCCTAAGTAATGAACCTGATCCTGTAGTGTATTACTCCAGGGTTTAGGTCGAAAGAACCACATTCTTCTTACAGCCCAGCTTATGTAACTAATTCCCTTTTAACACTCTTCATCCCATTGTCAAACAGCATTCTGTTTCTAAGGACTTTTCCCATCAAATCAAGCCTTTATACTGTTTTCCACTGACTTTTTATCAAGACCAATAATACTCATTTAGGATATTCAGAAAACCATTTTGTTCACTGAAGAAATTACATACATGGCGCTCTTCAACTTTCACTGTTTCCTTGAATTAACTTCTCATATTATTTTTTAATTATAATAGTGATCACACTGGGCTTTAATTTTCAAAGGTTTCAATTAGTAAGTGTTTAAGTAATTGGACATAATTTATCTGAAAATAACAATGTAGGTGAAATAAAGATTTTGCTGGGTAGAAACTGAATGCTTGCTCCAGTAACCTGCTGCATCATGTCCCTGACTTCTGTGTCAAAAATCTAATCTACACTTTCAGGATGCTAATTCTACATAATCAGAATGGAAGACAAAATGATCAGTCATAGCCACTATGGATATGTAAATCCAATCGTAACAAAAAATTTTATAACCAGAACATATCTCTTAAAATTAATGAACAAATTATCTGTCTTAAATTACCTGAGTTTCTTTCTTATTTGTTCCTTCTTCTGAATCAGACTGGTGATCCTGTTCATTTTCATCACTCTGGTGAAAGAGGTGGGAGAGGAAAAATAATTAAACTGCTGAAAGCTTAGCAAGATTTTAATGCATTCTACACTTTGAATATGAAAATGTAAGAGCAGCAGAATTCTCCACAGAGAATATACAGGATATATGAAGAAAATTCTCAAACAGGTACACGTTTTCAGTACCAGAAGGAGATGAAGCAATTTTGCATCTGACACATGAAAATCTGGCTCTCACATTACATATGGAGAAAAGGGAAAAGGAATAGTCTGAAACATCAACTATAACCTTTCTAATCTGACAGCAGTTCTTTAAGTTCCTAAGTACATAGTTATATGCAATATACCAAATAAAGAGTGTCATTTTTATAGCTTTGGTATGCATGCCATAGAAAACATTTGCTCAATAATATATTTTTTTCTTAGATTATTATTAATTCCTGTTAAGCTATGGTTTACTACAGTGTTCTAGAATTCTTGTTAGCAGTATCAACTGAAAAAACTGAATTTTGATTTTGCTCCTGAAAGCATCAAAACAAAACAAGAATATTTAAATTGAAAAGCATTATTTGTTCTAGAACAATTAGTTACATATTGTATTACTCTAAATAATTCTCTGTCTTAAGAGTACACTATACACAATTTATTTTGCTACAGGTGAAGTTTACTTACATCCTGAGTCCAAAACGAAACTCCTGTAGATCGTCGTTTTTCTCTTGGTCTCCGTCTTTCCCTTATAGACTTAGGCTGTGACTTATCTTCTTCCTTTTCTTCTTCTTTTTTGCCCCCTTCTGTTAATAACAATTTTCTCATTCACTGAATTATGACACAATCTAATTTTCTGAAATACTTCTTCTCAGTCTTTAAAATGCTCACAATAAAATCTTTTTACCTGAAATAAATTCGCTGAAGAGCTTCTTACCACATACAGGGTTTGCTGTAATATCCACTCCCCTGAACACAGAGCTCTAAAATATTGTAAATACTAATTTCCCCTAAATAAAATGTCTTAATGTAACGGTAATACAATACAACTTGGACTACAATTCAGTTTTCAAAACTGTCATGTAATAATTGAAACATCTGTGTCAGCAGACGTATAAATGTACAAAAAAGAGAAGATAATTCTTTACCATTCTTCATCAAAAAAGCTTTTTTTGCATACATCAAGGATGCAGTATTAAAAAAACCCCAACTTTTAAAAGTCCTTCTTAGAATCCTCCTTTTCATCACAGTCCTCTCCATTTTTGTTCTAAGGAAGAATAAATTGGGATCTCCTAGATTAGATTATTACTGTACTACAGATGTCTTTTTTCTTTAAAACAAACACAATTGCAATTCAAAATAGATATAACAACCCAGGATTGTGTTTGCTCTCCTATTTGCTAACAAGTAATTTGTGCAAAAAAAAAAAAATAAACNTGCTAACGAGTAATTTGTGCAAAAAAAAAAAAAAACCTGCCCAAATCAAATTTCTTTGCTTATTATTGTGCAGTCTGTTCAGCCTGATGTTCTTTTACTAAATAAAGAAACCACAGAATTGAGTTCAGATAGAAGAATCACTAATCATTAATAACTACCATTACTAGTCTTCAGAGGTAAATAAACACTTCAGAGTGAAGCAAGAATTACACAGGAAAGATGGGAAATAAATTTGTGGTGAACATACACCTTTCCTAATTTAATAAACTAGGATTTTACCTCAGGGATTTCAGATGGTAGTGTATTTCTTCTCCAAAAGTCCTAACTTGAAAAAAAATAGAAGCTGTGGTAGCTNAGTCCTCTCCATTTTTGTTCTAAGGGAGAATAAATTGGGATCTCATAGATTAGATTATTACTGTACTACAGATGTCTTTTTTCTTTAAAACACACACAATTGCAATTCAAAATAGATATAACAACCCAGGATTGTGTTTGCTCTCCTATTTGCTAACAAGTAATTTGTGCAAAAAAAAAAAAATAAACCTGCCCAAATCAAATTTCTTTGCTTATTATTGTGCAGTCTGTTCAGCCTGATGTTCTTTTACTAAATAAAGAAACCACAGAATTGAGTTCAGATAGAAGAATCACTAATCATTAATAACTACCATTACTAGTCTTCAGAGGTAAATAAACACTTCAGAGTGAAGCAAGAATTACACAGGAAAGATGGGAAATAAATTTGTGGTGAACATACACCTTTCCTAATTTAATAAACTAGGATTTTACCTCAGGGATTTCAGATGGTAGTGTATTTCTTCTCCAAAAGTCCTAACTTGAAAAAAAATAGAAGCTGTGGTAGCTAATATTTACCAATGAAAATCTTCTCCACAAAACAATCTAGAGTGAGCTTCCTACAGTAAGCAAGCATTATGAAAGAATCATAATCCAAATTTCAGTTCATTTTAGGACAAGATGAAAAAAATCTGAAAGCATATCCATGAAGCCTAGTCCCAGTAACTTCCTCAGAAAACACCATTCTAGGGAACATGGCAATACTGCTATATAGTTCATGGAGCTTTCATCAGTGGATCATTTTAACTGACTCTCTGGAGAACAAAATTATGAATTTCTATCAGTAACCCTACTGAAGTTATTGATCAATAACTGAATTAAAGTATTTCTCTCAAGTCAACTGTGGCAAGTCCAAGAACAGGAGATCACTCTGTATGTTAACAGGCTCCTCCTTTGACAGGCAAAGAATCAGGCACAACATCTATCAGAGTTGTAGCAGGTGATTCACACTGGAAATGAGGGCAAAATCTCTGTGCAATCAGAGAACTCTGTGATCTCTGAATCACGCATCTGATCCTCAGTTTAAGACTGCATAGACCAGTTAAAGTACACAGAAGTATGGTTACATCTAAACTACAATGGGAAACATCCCCTTTCCTTTTCCAGCTCTCGTATATCCCTGAGAGGTCCTTAAAGAAATAAAGCCTCATTCCAGTCCTTCAATGTGGAAGGACTGAAACAAACCCCTAGTTATTTGGCAATTATTTAATCAAGTAGAATTCCTCCTTAATACCTGGAAGTATTTAGACTCTGCAATATGGTATTTTATTATAGTTGCTGTGTTAAAGCAGAAACTAAAGCACTCTGTGGATATTTATGGGAGTACATTTGAAATTTCTGTGACCCAACAATGGAAAAAAACCCAAATGGCTGCAAAAGACCACCAAATACAGGAAACCTTTTTTCCTCTCTGCATGGAAGTTTTGAAATTTCTTACAGAAGATTTGATCAAGGCACATCCCCAGTGGTCTTACATATCTCAACCCCATTTTGAAATACCTCTAGAAACACAAGCTGCCCTTTGTCAACTAAAACAACAAAACCCCCCTTCATAAACAATACTCCTACCTCTCTCACTTTCCTTTGTTCCACTCCGAGAATAGGCAGAAGTTATACCTATAAGGCTGTTTGGTCTGTTTAGCTGACTTGAACTTGATAAAGAGCTAGTGGAGGTGGAGAGCGAAGACGTGGATGATGAAGAAGTTGAAGTTGAAGTTGGTCTATAGCGATGATACGGCTATTCAACAGAAAAATGTCAGAATTAATTTACCAAGATTAACAAGTATATACCACATGTTATGAAACATTATAAATGTTTTATATCATATATAAATGATTCTTACAGTAGTACCAAAATTAAAACAACACAATTGGAGTAAACATTCATATAATTTCTCTGCCCAAAAGGACTCATCATGAAAATACCTCTTCAGCAGTTCGGGAATATCTTTGTCTATAATCATCATCTTTAGTTTCAGATTCTTTCTTCTCCTCTTGTTTTTCTTTGTCTTGCTTTTCTTTCTCCTCCTTTTCTTTTTCTTCATTTTCCTGTTCTCTGGTTCGTGTGGGACGACTTCTTCCTATAGTTTTTTCAGCTTCTTGAAGATCCGTCAGTGTTACACCCTGTGAAAACAGCAGTCAGCAAACATCATTTAAATATAACATTAACATTAATGTAGATCATCACATTACATAAATATTTTACAGAAAACATTCAACTATTAAGAGGTAAGTTTTAACTATATATATTCTACCTATAAAGCTTTTCTCTTGAATCTTGAAACCAAACATCCCTCTGATATGTTGCAAGTATTTGTTGTAATGCGATCTATTACGGACTCTTCAGCAAGCCAATTTTTAGCTGAACTGGTAAATACAGATTGCATACAAGATCCTACAAAAATAATTGAAGAATCCAACAGACGTTTTAATATGATTTTAAGTATACTAAACATTTCTGAAAGAACCCTTAAACTATAATACTCCTATTTTCAGAAATGTTGATACTTTACGAATTAATTCCTTGCAAGTGGATTTTCAGGCCAGCAATACTAAAAAGTCTCTTATTTTTAGGCTAAAAACTAGTTTTGAAATAAACTCAGAAAGCAAACAGTTTTATGAAGACAGCTTTTCTCTACTATGCTTTTCAGCTGATGCATCTTAGTGAGACAAAACACTTTGTAATCAACTCTTCAAAGCCAACTTTGCATCTTATCAGTTACTTATTTGCTTTTAGTGTTGATAAAGTTTAATCCAGTAATTCCTGGTAGCTTCTTCAGTGTAAAGATTCAGCAATAGTTAGCCTGTAGTCTGACCATTATTCAGGGCTCTGAATTAGTATTACAAAGTGAAAATAACTCCCTTGTAAGTTGTATCAAGCAGCACATTAGGAAAGTTAACCAGAAGTATTTAAAGAAGTTTCAAACTGCAAAGATTTGAAAGCAACATCAGTAAGCAATGTAGCTCTGGACTCAGCCTAAAAACAGGTAAGCACAATGGCTAGAGTATCTCTTTGTGCCTTTTTATTCAAAGACTATTTGCTTATTATTCTCAGTTTGTCATCAGACAGTGATTGGCAGTTGCTCCACTGCCCAAACAGCGTTCAAGTACCATTAGAGATACTCTATTTTGCTACTGCCACAATAGTCCCTGTGATAGTATTGTGCTAGTTGATGACAGATATGAATAAAAACTGGGAAAAACTTCCAAATATATCAGTATGTAAACTCAGAGAGAGAGATGCTGCAAGGAGACATGTAGTTAGATAGCAGATTATTAGCTTGTAATAAAAAAATCTTTTAGTATTTTTCCTTCTACAGAGAAACTAGATTAAAACTCTTTTTTCTGCCATGAATCTTATTAGCTATCCATATGTTGATCAGCTCAATAATATTATCTACAATAGTTCATGCAGAGAAAAAAACAGTAAGAAATGGATGAAAATGCAGTATGCTATGCCTATTTCTCAAGAACGATATTATGGGTATGTTTTCAAAAACATAGAAGCTTTAGTAATACTATACCTGTGTAGATCTTCTAGACTGTCTTGCTTGCCTGGATCTAGCTTTTCTTTGGGACTCAGACTCTTCATCTCGTACTGGAGTGAGGTATGATCTAAAGAGTTAATTACAAACAAAATTGGCACATGGTAATTTTTGCACAAATTTATTAAATGGTCCATGCCCCTCCTCAGCATGACAGACTGAAAACCAAGGCAGTCAGAAGAAAATATTTAACTATATAGGACAGATTATATTTTAGACATTTCAACCATATCATACTGATCTACTTATTCATCAAGACAGCAGCCTTAGGACTCAATTAAAACACACAGAGTTTTCCTACTTAATTTCATTTTCTTTTTACTATTTTCTATAGATATAACTTCAGCTCTTTTGTTATATCACTAGTCTACTAACACAGGGGTAGAAGACCACAGAAATTCAGCAAGTTAGACATTTATACATCAAATAAGTGTGTGTATTAACTTTCAACATAATTTGTAAACTTTTAGAAAAAGCCAAATGTACTGTTAATGCAGAAAAACTAATTATATCATCCATTTCACCAGAAATTAAGAATCCCTGAGGAGGTGGTTACCATATTTTCACAAGAATCATCCATGCTTTGAGTAATCCAAGTCCCTTTGAAAAAAATGTACTTAAAAATAAATCTTCATGAAACCCACAGAAGTCCTGCAGAACAAGTAGGTAATTGTAATCAAAGACAAAAGGCGACTAGAGTAGACATACAAGGTTTGGACTTTTTAAAATAAATTCTCTAATCCAGATAACAGGAAAAAACCCAACAGGAGATACATACATGCATAAATACATATATTTGTGTGTATGTAAATCCATAATTAAAGAACTTTTAAAGTGTTTTTAATACACTTTTTGATTTTCTATGGCAGAATATTCTGGAAAGCTGCTATAATTTCATAGTTTTTAAATCCTTGGATTGGCTAAAAATTAGAATAAAAGTGGAAAAAAAATTGAAAAAAGATATATCAAAAGGTTGCTTAAAGGCTGCTTAAAACCTCCCTGAGCTTCTTTAGAGCAGATTCTGTAATATATCATTAATTAAGAATAGTTGAGAATCACTGGCTAAGGATTCAATTATTAGCTAGTGACTATGCCATCTGCTCTTAACACCTAAATAATTTACATACAGAAAGAGCAGTTTGCTCACCTAATAATGTATTTGGTAGCCTTAGTACATACTATAAAGAGTTCTGAAACAATCATAAGAGTTAAAAAACTTCATTTACACAGATCTATGGATTACAACCTGTGCTCTACCCCATTAAAATATTTAACAACCAACTGCTATGCTTAAAAATGTTGAAACAATTCCCATCTTATGACGGATCTCAAAAAACCCACACTACGTAAATTGGATTTCCTTAATCTGGGTCTCTTGCAAACAGCATTTTTGATTGACTTTCCATTTCCCAAAAGCTCTAGGCTGTATCCACATAAGGAAAAGGGTGCCCCTTAGGCTGCTTTAGTTAACTTGACCTGAACCACCATCTAGCTAAGAGGGCTTGACTGCAGAGCAGGTGTCATCTTTAGGGTTTAAAATTGCTACAAACTGTTTCCTATAACTTGCTTTTTAGTAACTGCTGTACCTACACCTACCTTCCAATTCTCAGTGCAATTTAAAGTATTTCAGATTTATTGGAATTGGAATTCCTTTCAGATTCCAATAAATCTGAAATACTTTAAATTGCACTAAGAGAAAACGAAGTCTCAACTTTTCAGGTGTACTTTGCAGCTACAGTCAAGAGTAGAAAGTGTTCTTCCCTAGCATCTCTGGTATGCGCCACATACAGCTACCTATGCTGTATTATTCATGACACAAAGACTTACAGACTCAAGTTTGTTATTTCCTTCCCTGTTTCTCTAAACCAATCCTAAAAATCAAATAAAAGAATATAGATAGCATCTTCAGCTACTCCAAAAGAATGCACCATTACATGCTTCATCAACAAAGTACTTTATAATATCTTTACTTTTCAACTATCTTAGAAATACTCTTCCAAACATACTTTCTAAATATACAATGTCAGTCTATCAACACAGACTAACCAGCTTCATTACTTAATAAAATATATGGCATAAAATATTTCACATACATTTTTTCATGTGCATAAAAACATATGTAGATACACGCACATATATATATATATCTGTATATATACAGATAGATATGCTTGCACTCATATTTAGAGCACTACATTCTCAAATGCATGCAACAATTATTCAGATTTTGATTTCTAAGATTCACAGATATGCTAATATGCCATCAAGAATGCATCTGCAACAGTATATTACACAATCAGCCCAGTCAGAGAAAACCATGGAATTTCAGCCCAACTGCAGGTATCTAAAACATATGCAGTATATGCACATTGGTATACACACACTGCTAAGAGCAAACGAGACAACAAAAGCCTAATTCTAATTTTCCTTGCCTTTCTAGCTGATATAAGACTGAAATAGCATTTGAATTTTAGAACTTGAACTACTTTGACTTATTTTTGAGAAAACGTGTATTTTGTTGGCTATGGTTTAAAGTTGCTGTTCAAGTTGTTTGGTTCAAATTTCACTATGGAAAATGCAGGTTCTGAATACAGTAATTATTGAAATGCATTGTTAGCACATCTGGACCTTCCTGAATCATGTTGGGGAATAATAAAAACATAATCCACTTATCATAGAAGTTTTTTCTCTCATTTTTGGGTAGGAAGGAAGACTACAGAAAACAGACTAGCTTAATTAGGCCTCTACAAGGAATCTTTAAATGCTGCTGCCTTAAGTGAACCAAAAGAATGCAATTTTCCTCTGTAATAAGGAACAGCTTCATTACCTCCATGAACATACAGAGATACACGTAACTGGGACTCTGATACAGAAAGTATATCTCAAAACTACTACAGGAGAAACACAGAAATCTGAACTTGCACTTCAGCAGGAGGGTTAAAGGATAAACATTTATAAATATCCAGAAAAAGAAGAACAAGGGAAAGATAACAGGAATTAACAATCTTTTGAAATTTTATTTTAGCTTCCATAAATAGAAGGAAACAACCCTTCATGGAAATAAATATGCACCAATCTTAACTCATCCTTCATATAACTGTAAAAAAACCCCACCATATTCTTAAAATAAGATTTGCATCAGCTTCTCATTCATTCTTCATACTGAGTATCTCGTAAAGCACTGCATTTAAAATTGTATGACTGTGTTTCAAGAACAGAACCTAAATCATGCAATGAAATAAACAGAATGTGTTGGGTTCAATACTTTCTTCTCAGTAATGTCAGGCACACAAAATAACCGAAAAAATGCTATGCTGTGACTTATTAGCATACTGCCAATGGCACACTGCCTCAATCAGCAGCAATGTAGTTGTAGTAATAATTAATGAATTACTCATTTTATTATTTTAAATTCAGTGTTTTTACAGAGTTCCATTACTGGTATTTTTAAGAGGACTCATGTAAACTGTTAAAAGAAATATAAATCTGAAAATACCATATACCATATGAGAACCCAAGGCCAGTCAAAACCATACAATATCTAAGTTTAAATTTCATGAATGGTGTCTACTAGTACTAAGCTCTTAGATAAACTGAGGTACCAGTTGTTCCAATACACAGCAAGAAAACAACACTGCTTTACACACTTACTGATAAAATCTGTGGTAACCAACACATTCCTTTAAACAATAAAGAAAAACTTTTGTGTAAGAGCAATGTTACTCTTAGGACCTTTACACACCTCCGTCTCTCCCTGACCTCTGATGTTGAGGACACAGTGCCAGAAGTAGCTGTAGTCATGGCTGTGGTAGTGGCTGCAGCATTTACAACAGATGGTGCAACAGGAACGGTCACTGCTGTAGGAACACTGTCCTTTTCTTTCTCAGTACTATCCTCAGCCCACAAACGATTTGAGGTACTACAGCATAACAAGCAGCAACACAAAAAAAGAGAAAAGGAAACAGCTAAACAATGAAAGCACTTTACTAAACAACTAGTAACATGTAAATTGAGGGATGGATTTTTTTTTAAAGAAGAAAACTGAGAAATGTCTCTACTATGAAAGCTCAGCTTGAGCTATTAAATTTAATAAATTAAGAATTAGCAGTTCACAATAATTGAACTTTTATGATTCAGACCCTTCGAATATTTGATTTATTCTTTTATATCAACATGGCTTTCATATTGCAGTAGAAAGCCATTCACTGTTTTAGAGCCAAATTGTACAAAATCAAAACAAATTTAACAGAAAGTGAAAAAATCCAGAGCCCCAGGATCTACTAAACAAGAACGCATGCACATACATAAGCACACAGTAGACCTGACAAAAAAAAAAAGGAAGAAAATGTCTTGGTGCCATTACCTGCTTTGTACACCTGCTGAAGTAGAACCCACTGTACTCTTGGTAGTAGTGTTTGTGCTGGCAGGTGTTTTTTGAAGACCAGCAGAAGAGGTAACTGTTGATGCAGTACTTGGAACATTAGAACTTATCAAATCATCTTGTCTTCTACCAAAGGAGCCACTGAAGGAGAGAAATGTACAATGGCTGCATTTATTACTTATGTTTACTCATTAAAATATCACTAAGCTGTGAATCATCTACTAAATTTCTGCCCATGCATTCTGTGCCTCAGCTGAGTCCTGGAAACTTCTGGTGCAAAGGAAGCCTTTTTTGCATTGTTTCCTTGGCTAGGACTTTTAATTTATGACTTCGGAGAGCAGCAGCAGTGTCCCTTACTCCCGACCATTTCTTCACCAAAGAGGATAACGAATGTAATCTCACTCATTTATGTAAGAATGTCTTGATCACATCTACTAATGTATTCATATAGGGCCCCCAATGTCCCATTTTTAAACTGCTTTTTCACCCACACTGAATACCTCAGAAAATGCAGAACCTTACTGCACAGCTTGCCAGGAAAGAAAATGTCATCAATATCACTCCTCTTATAATTTGAAAGCAATTAAATATACTGTCCCATTTAAAATAAATCTTTAATAATTTCCAGGAAAAATAACCTCCCACTCAGGTTTTTCCCTTGCTCTTCAAGCTATAAAGCAGACCCAGTGGTTTACAAGAAATAAATATGCATTATGCCATATGCAACAGCCTGGTTACGGATAATATCAACGTCAAGACTCAAAAAAATGCTAAATATGTATCATGTACATCAGCAGCACGTACAATATGTAGCTTAGTTACTTGACTTTTCTTTGATCTATTCATTTTAGCTATTTATTGTTCCACTAATTACAATGAAGAATTTGACTCAAATAGCTACATTGAAACTACACAAAGCAACAAAGTCAATCATGTATATATGTGCAACACATGATTCCTCCTGAGAAAATTCTGCAAGTTAGGAACCAACATACCTGGGAACTAGTATCATATATTCATGATTTACTTTGCATTCAAATAAATTTTATGTATTCTATGATGCTGACACTCAAAATAGGTATGGGTATAATTTGCAATCAAGGACAGCAGTCCAATATCTCCAAGACTGTTGTGCAATAACCAGAATGCAGAGACAGTGTTTTCTCCCTTTTCATATATCAAGCAGAATTATTTCTATTGCAACATTTAAAATAATTATCTTTGACTACTGAAATAGCTGGAAAGAGTCAAATGAATCCCAAATGGAAATAAACATCAGGAAAAAGAAAGCATCTAACTTTAATTACATAGTTTAAAACCAGCACAACCACTGCATCAGCACACACCTGCAGATTTAAAACCAGCACAACCATTGAACTGCTCCATATGAACACGACAGTATGTCATCATTCAGTTTTAAACTGTCCTTACAAAATGATTCAGTACTTGTTAACTTTTAAGTCTATTTTGATTAAAAAAGAAAAAGAAGAGAAAATCCCACACCTTCTTTGATAACTTGTGTTTAATGATGTAGGACCTTCATTCAAACTGTTTTTCTTGGTATCTTCATCCCATTTTCTCCTGGTGTAGGAACTGCCACCACGTATTGAACTAGCAGACGAATCCCTGTAAAAGAGATTTTAGTTTAGCAAACCTATATTAAAGAACGCTGTTCTTGATGTGAGCTGAACAGGAGCTTCAAATTAAAATCCTGGATGACACACTTAAACATAACTGAGTAAGGAATGAAATTACTTTCATGGACAATAATTTTCAAGCCTCTGTGGAAAGATACTACATTCATACTAACACAATTAGAAACATAAGAAGAAAGCAGCATCAAAAGAAAACTGCTAAAGAGGATTTAACCAACATGAAGTCAATTTTTGGTTTTTATTTTTGTGGTTATTAATTTTTGTGGCCATTGCTGGCTTTATTTTTCTCAAAAAAGGAAAAAATGTTTATCTGTTTGCCCCTGAGATTATCCAATGCAATAAGGGAAATTAACTTAGGTTTTTTAATAGCTCATTTGATGGAATTTTTCATTCTTTGATGTTATAAGAAGTTTAAAAGCTGACAAGCCTTTAGAACTCATGATAATGTAAGACTGGTGTAACTAGGCTTGCAGTAACCATTCCTGAGGGGTCTGACATGTATCACTAGCTGACATGACTTCAGTTATAAGGAATTTCCAGACTGTTGTTGCAGCTTATAGCAAGCAAGGAATAACCTTGCTAAAATCCACTTAGAAAAAGCATCCCAAAAACTGACACACAAAACCTGAACTTCTAATAAAATGTCAGGAAGTTTAGACAGTAGGAAGAATAAAACATGTTTTCACAAAATTATATATCAGGCAATCAGGTGTACAAGGCAAAATCAAACAAAACATTGAAAATATGTATTTTATGTTCAGATATCTTCGGCCATCATAATGTACCTCTTGTTGCATGAAAATGTATGTTAGCACTTTTGCAGCTGGAAACAATGTTAGAAAATGATGAAACAGACCAATGTAGTGTTGTTTTTTACTAGCAAAGAAAAACACAATCTCTGAGATATCTACCACAGAAAGGTCCTGCTGCATGACAGATTTTTCATAATTACACAAGGTTTCACTTTGCCAAGACACTACAGCACTTTTGCTGCAGCACTGGCTAGTCAACTGAGGCTTGGTGTCTGGGATTTGTTAATCTAAAAGCTCAGCTGGCATTCATCTTGAAGTCACTTCTGTCACTCACACAGAATGTTAGCTAGGATTATGCTCCATCTCCCATTTACAAGGCAAGCAGGTGCTAGGTAGAACAAGAACAGGGCATTAAGCTAAGCAACAAGGACAAAGATCTTTGACAAAGGTAGAGACCCTAAAAATTTATTAGGGTACCTGTAGGGCAGATGGTTAAATTCTTCATGTAAACAAGGTCAGAATAAATGTCAAAAACCTCTTATGGCTTTAGGTAGGCTGGATTGTCTGTCATGTCATACAGTATGGATGTCTAAAAGTGGGCTTCATCTCTGGTACACCAAGGCATACAGAAATTTCTCAGAAGATTCAGTTGAGCACTGGGACTATTAAGACTGGTGACTGCAGATAACCCAGTGCATATGAGAAAAACTATACTATTGCTGATAACCACTTTTGGAGCTGTGTCTGTTAATAAGTCAAGACTAGCACATCAAGGACAAATAGACTTCAACACTGAAGAAAAACTTAATCTCTTTGTTACAAGCAATAACAGCTTCTAAGGAAGAAAACTGAATTAAATATTTATTCCAATCTTAAGGTATCATCCAGCAAACATACTTTTGGAGAATAAGAGGTTTTTAGAAGAAGAATAATAAAAAAAAAACCCTGAAACAATAATAATCTCTCTATAAACAAGCCAACACTGACAAATTCAGCCTCAAAGAATATAGAAGTCAAGAGAATGATAGCACAAACAGAAACTCCAAATTCCCCCCTTATAGAAACACAGATTAAAAAACATCTGGCCAAGTAAAATGATAAATGCTAACAAATTACACTGAACTTCAGGAGAGTATGAGATCTGAAATATTCCCAAAATATCTGAAATTCTGTTTTGAAATAGAATTTGTCACTCAGAGACTAAAGTTAAGCAACTTCCTGCAAGCATAAGAAAAGACAGTATTTATCTTCTGTTTGCATTGAAACAAACAGTTCTCAAGAAGAGAAACAGAGACATTCCTCTTCACTATAAAGAGATTATCAATTTTCCTGACAAAAACAACAACAGCACATTTTGAGCAATGGAAGTACTTTCAGTTCAGGTCATCCAGTATTCATCTATCTAGGTATGATCCAACCAAAACCAAGGTATTATGGAGACCTCTAAGTTTTGTACTATGCATTCTACAGTAACTGCAGAAAATACTCCCTGTAGAACCTCAATAAAGGAGAAGTGAAAAATAGGCAGGTTCTGACTCTGTAAATATGCCATGAAAGTACCCCAAATCCTGACAAGTAGCAAGCCTATTCACCTAAATACTTGTTTCTTTTATTCTGAAAGCTACAGAGACAATAGCAGGAAAGAAAGTAAAGATCTCCAAAAGATAATGAAAGGTCAACATGTAAACAAGAAAAGTAGAAAAATTTATCTAACCTATGATTCCTGTATTGCTGCTGCACAATATGGTTTTAAGTGAAGTCCATAAGAAACACATCACTTAATCATTATCCAAAGTACTAATGTAGCCCAGTAGTAGCACTTTGTGATTTAAGACAAAGCAGTAAAATACTTTTAGCACCCTTCAATAGTTTAAAAGTTTAAAACTTCATATTTTGGATTTTATTTATTTTCTTTCCCAAGAAGACAACACTCTTCACTGAGTTCTGCTCTTGTAATAGAATAATTTGGACTCTAGATTATTATAATTGACAAGATCAAAAACCTGCTGGAATTGGACTGCCATATGAATAAGCATAATCTACATAGATAATGATATATATAGATAGATATATAATGCTATAAATTAGCACTGTTTTAAAACATGTAAGTATGTCAGTCACTCTAAAAACGTTATTTAAATTTTATATTAAAAACCCCATAAACTTCAGTCACCTGTTTTCTTTTTCATCAATGTCAGAGGTACTGGCCAGCCGTCTTGGTATTGTAGGTGCAACATACGCAAGTCGAGTTCCTTTTCCATCTTTCTCCTGAAAGACATTAGTTTTTTGTTAATTGTTATTATTATTGATTATCCTGTCTGGAAAATTATCATTATGCCAACTCCAGCTGTATTTATTGTACACAGATGAGTTTTAAGCTTTAGTTAAATATCATAAAAGACTACAACAGGAAAAGGAAACTGCTAATGTTTCCATTCTAGTGATGCTAATAACTTATTTCTCTTTTTTCTGCTTTGCTGCAGTACAATTCCAATAGTGATTCCTGAAAGCCACTGGTTCAGTACTTTTATATAGTACAGTACATTATTATTCTTAATCTTTAAATCATATAAACATTTGTATTTGAAATAGAACCACAAGTTCTATTTTGTTCAACTATCTGAACAACACTTGGTTTAGTGTATCCATGTTTAGTTACATAACCAATTTTTAAAAATAAAAAAACACTACAAAATGAAAATGAATACAAAAGAGACTTCTATTATTTATAAGATTCTTTTAGCAACATTCTCCAAGTGATGCAAAAGCAATCAAATCTCTGATGTTCTCAAACTGTAAAAATGCCTTTGCAAGTCCTAAAATGGGATTAAATGCCAGACCTATGTACCATATCACTAGACACTGAAGGAGTATATTACACTTCGAGAGATACTACAAAGAAGCTCTGTAATGTAACTTTTTTGACTTTAACTCTTTTAGTAAAGAACAGATGTGTACTACGATCTTGCTTCTATAATACATCATTAACATCTCTACTTATAAACGCATATGAATTCCTCAAAATGTTGTTTTATCCTGAAAATTATTACCTTTTCTTTGTTGTCCAGCGAAGAGGAAAGTCTAGGACTTGATGCAGAACGCATAACACCTGCAGAGTCCTTTTCTTTCTGAGCCTCTTTGGAAGCAGTAATCTCTGCAAGCGCACCATAACTACCAGTTTTTCTAAGACCTAACCTCCACGAAGCAGGAGATTCATCTTTTCTCTCTTCATCTTTGGGAGAAACCTTGGTTGTAGATGTTGGAAACTATAAAACACATGAAAATGAATTTATATTATTAATTTACGTTATCCGTGGTAATTCATGCTCCTTGCAAAGATTTGAGAACACAACTGTTTTTAATAATTGTAAGTGCTGAATTTGTAGGGATATTGCAGTGAGAGGCAACCTATGCACTTTTCTCTTGAATTAGTCAATGAGATCAGAAACGTAAGACCGGTCAAGGAATACTACTCCTATAAAAGTTAGCAAACAAAAACCCACACTTTGTAATACACGCTGTGAACTTGAGATAAAAACTTAAAAACATGCAAATCTGGTATTAACATTTTGATTAAATATGTTATTTTGCAACCTCTACATAAACCTGTACACACAAGAACCTCACCATAGATTTTTCACCCTTATTGGGCACAAGAACAATGCCAGTTTTGCGCAAGCCCTGCCTCCATGATGCAGGATCTACTGACTCCACGACAGGTATGATAGGAGGAATGAAATCATACTGAAGCCAATTAAGACAAGACAAAGATGAAGATTGAAAGGAAGGAAAATAGAAACAAAAGGTTGTTTTAACACCATATAGTTTGCTCCTAGGTTTATATTAAGTAACTCTTCATTACAAAATACCAAAAAAGCAGTGAGACACTTAAAACCTCAGTAGCAGATTACAAGTAAAGGTAACATAGCATTCAGAGACAGAATTACAGCTTGCAAAGAAAAGAACAACAAAGCCTGTGACCTTACAATGTCCTTAGCCTAAATCCTCACACTGTTGAGAACAGTGAAAGATTCACACTACATCCCCTTTATCTTCTTACCATGTATCATTCATATCCCTAAATCACATCTCATGCTAGCATTGCTATCCTCCCAAACTTGCCTTACCTTCAGTACCTACAGTCAGAGAGCAGCATTACTGCAAGCAATGCAGACTGAAGGAAACCTGACTTCTTAGTATACTGCATCTGCACCCCTTGGTTTAGCCATCTATGATGTAAAAGCAGACGTGCAGCTACAGCAGATCAGATGGTGCAGACCCAAAAAGGCAGGTGCAAGTGTAGGTGCAAGACTGCACACAGAGTGCTGCCTTACCTTAATTGGTAAAAACTGTTTAAAGCATTTTTGTTCACTAATAGGAGCTGTAATTGCTCCTTTAGTTCACATGTACCTGCTTTGTTACAAGATAACAATTTTGATACAATGTGCATTTATTTTGTAGCTACAGAAGGCCCCGAGCTTTTCACACAGTAACAGGAAGATAACTCCAGTTTACTTTTAGCTTGCACTTTTTGCCTAGAAGGGCAAAATATAAACCATTAATTTCTGCATAACAAAATTACAAGTGTATTGATGATTTGCAAAAGGTTATAATTTAGCTTAAAATCAAGCTTATCTCCTCTCTTATGAAAATATTCCCTCATATCATTAAATCACATACCAGCACCTACATTAAAATATACTTTTTAAGATGAATCACTATTAGATTCTACTGTGAATATAGAAGTATAACCAGTAAGCTCCCAGGAGCAAAATACACTTTATACTATTCTCCTAGTAGTATGTCTTTTCTCTCTACTGTGGCTGCAATATATAATGGTTACCATTTCGCCTGAACATTCTTTTCAGACGCATCAGTAGAGGGTTACACTTTGATGATGATGTGTATAGAAAAGTTGTAATGAATGACAAATGAAGATTTACGAGCTTACTATCCAGTTTGCTCTGATATTCTAAAAGTTTGACTTATATGTTGCCTTCTAACTATGTATTATTATCTACTGTAATTTTTTTCCCTGGGCATACCTATCTTTCCCCTGTCAAGTAAAATAAAGTTTATCCAAATTAACTTTTCCTGTAAAGTGACAAGCTGTAAAAGTTTCCAGCATGCAATATGGCTTTGCTAGATGTGGCTTTGAGCTGTGCATTGAATAAATCATTTGTTTTATTATCTAGCTCTTCCATGAGGTCCCAACCATATTAAAACAGGGATGAGACCCGCATCACTTTCTACTTCTTTTAATTTTCAACCTCTGTCCCAAAGCACTAGCTGAATGCATCAAGGGACTTCTAAAAGCTACATAGTCGTGCCTGCCTCCCTTGAATCAAGTGCATCAGAAATACAGGCACAGAGAGACACTAGAACTGGAGCTTCTAGAAATTCTGGAGGAGTCTGACATAGAAAAGACTTTCAAAAGATGAAGTTTAGCTTCAGAAAAAAACTCTACTCACTGTGCAACAGAATTTTTCTATTTTAGAAGGGTTTTACATTCAGCTATTTTATAGTTCTGTATTTTAGGTCCCTGTTCATAATTAAAGCCATTCAAAATTTTAAAAAAATTTAAAGTTTCTGGGGAAGAACAGAAAATATTTTAAGAATCTATGCACATTTTTATCAATTCACCGGTTAACCAAATCTACCACCTACACTAGAATCAAAAAAGATATATTTACACAGAAAAAAAGAAATAAATTACCATAAGATTGCGATATAAGAGAAAATAAAAAGGTATTTTCTTTTACCTTCTTAACAGGTGACGTAGGTGCCCCTTGGCCACCAGCTACTGAAGGTGCCGTCACAGCTACTGATGCTGATTGTGTACTTGTGGTATTTGCATTATTAGCTGCCAAGGATTTGGTCTTATCTGTAAAATATTTACAAGATTTTAATTTTCATTTTTCATTCACAATTTCATCACCTTTACAACATCGAGCTGAATTTCTATCCGACAAATTTGACAGTTAACTTTATGACCGGCATTTTATCATTTATTCCTCAGTGTCTTCTCCCTCACTCCCAATTTATATCTTAGCTAGGTCCACCTTTTTTTTTTCTAAAAGACTGTGCATGTAACAATTTTTTTGTGTTCATCAAGTGTTACCACTCAGAGATGCAGAGATGGAAACACAGAATCATTCAGGTTCAAAGGGACTCAGGAGATCACCTAATTCAACCTTCTGCTCAAAGGAGGGTCAATGCTGCCTAAGAATCAGGTTGCTCAAGGTTTTCATGAGTCACATCTAAGAAACCTCTGGAGACAGAGATTTCAGTCTCCCCACACAGCCTGTATTTTAGTAGCTGGCTAATGACCATAAAAATTGTAACAGTGGGAGATATGTTAGCATCTCATCTGATCTCATTAATGAAATAAATATCTCAAAGGCAGGTGTTGAGGATGGTGCCAGACTCCTTTTGGTGGTGTCCAACAACAGGACAACATGCAACAGCCATGAACTAAAATACAAAAAGTTCTATCTCAACATGAGGAAGAACACTGAGGATGGCAAAGCAGTGGAAGAGGCTGTCCAAGGAGGTTATGGAATCTCCCTCTCTGAAGACATTCAAAACACACCTGGATGTTTTTGCATGTAACCTGCTCTATGTCACCCTGATTTTGGCAGGGGACATTGGACTCAATGATTTCCAGAGCTCCTTTCCTACCCTGACTATCCTTTGATTCTGTGATTCTGTAATAGCTAATTCAAACTACAGAAGGCAGGTGCCAATTCAAAGTGAAACATTTATTCTCTGATAACTATGCTTGTTTGAGTTCAAAGAAATAATTAACTGTACAGAGAACCCCATCAGGAATTTTGGTCACCAGAATGAGATGAGGCAGGGACTTGCCTTCCAAAACACCAATTTTCCATTTGCTTCATTCCTTCTTTGTCCCTTTTTTTTTTTACCTACATTTCACTGTCTACCTACCTACTCTCTTCTGCTTTATCCAAATTCATTCCCCTGTCCATGGTTTATGAACCTTAACCCTTCTCACATAAACACACAGAAAACATCATGATTGAGATAAAACAACTCCTGTCACTGCTTTTGCTTGAGCTTCATTATGTTACACCTCGCTTCTGTTTCACGTATTCAAACCGCACATTCTTTGGGCTCAGATGTTGCCTCCTATTTATTAGTGCAGTATGAAGCAACATGGGGTTCAATCCTCACTAGTCCTACTATAAACCCATCTTTTTATCTCTGTGGCTCATACAGCCTAGGAGCAATTAATTTAGGAAGTGTGCAAGGTTTTCATGCAGTGTTCTCACAACTAACATTTAAATTCAATAAAGTACTAATCTACAATGAGAAATTGTGTAATCCACGGTATTGCTGTTACGCACTTGTTTTAGTTATGGACACAGCTGAACAGATGGTTTGAATGTTAGTTATTCAGTAAACAAATATAAACAGCTTACATAACCAATGGCACTTAATTGAAAGTTCTTTTTAAATGTAAGTGAAAAAAAAGGTGGTGACAAAAAGCTGAACAAGGCAATGTGGACTGACAGTACGATTTGAGATGATGCACAGGCAGATCTGATAGAAATTTGCAAGTAATACGTCTTTAAAATATACAGAAGAAGTTTTCAGGAGGAAGAAAAATGGATTTTTCACAACTGTATTCTGAAAGTATTTCTAAAACAGCAAGAACATAGTTTTACGCATGACTGAACTTATATGAACTAATTAAAAAAAAAGTTAAAGTATGTAAAAAAAATAAGTTACAAAAACCAAACTGAGGAAATTTTTATTTTTTATCTTGTTTCTCAGTCCTTTGCAAAAAGCTACTTTCATATTCATATTTCCCTTCTTGGTCTTACAGACAGAAGTATATTTATTTTTAAACTATATTCACATGTAACCAATGAAACAAAAATATAGGAAAACATTTTAATTACCCCAAAAGATTAGAAACCACCATTTCCAGTACTTTAGAATACTGAACACTGTTAAAATATTTCACAACCAGAATGCTCCTTATAACAGTATTTTTCACTAGAAAAATCTTTCACTACCTTAAGCTGAATAATGGTAAAAAAAGGTGAAGTAAAATCTTGGAACTTAAAGAGATGTAGCTCTACAGGGAAAAGCTTAAAGTGTATCTTGCCAAATAAAGTATGATAAAGCCTTGTTGATATTAAAACCCCCAAAGTTTACATAAATTAATTCTTGTGTCACAGTCAAATTTTCCTGGCACAAACTACTGGCAGTGAAGAGAACACAGTTACCAGAGTCATAAAGTTCAGCAGACATTACAGTCAGCTCAGTGACAGAGAAATTACTACAGGTTATGTATTGTAAGTAGTTTGAGTTTAGCAAAGCTCAGTAAATAATGGATGCAAGTACACTAAGGTAAAAAAGCAATTACAAAGCTTGCCAGATACTTTTTTTAAGCTTAATACTGAAATGCTGGATTATTTCAGACTACAAAAAAAAAAAAATAAATAAAAAATTAAAACCATAACAGAAAGTTTGGTTTCACAAATTATTTTTACTTCTACCTACATTAAATGCTTATGATAGATTGGCTAGCTCTAAAATACCTTTTTATTCTTATCTTTTCAGGTGAAGAAATTAGAATGTATTAAAATGAAAACTGACAGCTCACCGAAAAGGGCTGTTTATTTTTAAAAGTGTAAGAATAAAATATTAACAATCTATTTCTAATGACATCCATGTCTATGCATTGAACTGCTGCATTGCAGTTCTAATATTCTTTATTAGGATTGAACATACATCTTCAAACACTTACTGTCAGACACTTGTTTTCTGGTTTGAAAGGAAAAGATACTATGCTGTTCTTCAGTACTTGCTACTCTGATAGTTGTTTGAGACAGAAACAACCCACTAATTCCATTTCTCAAGAGAGAAACAGAGAGTAATATGCATACACCTTTGCATCCAACGCAAAACTTTTGAAAGAACATTTGTCTTGAACTGAAGTTACATATGAAGTAACAGTTAACATTATAATAACACCTTTCAAAGTTTATCTCAGTAAACACTGAAAATATATGCACTACTACTATATGAATACCTGAGCCAGATTAATTGGTAATTACTTCAAGACTATAAGGACAAATGAGAATGCTTGCGCTTCTGCTGATCCAATCTCCATACCAGTTCCACAAGCAATTACTGCTAAGAAGTCTTCCTCTCTAATTTGATCTTCTAACTTTTTCAATGTTTCTGACATGCTACTTCAGGCTTATATTATTCTATCTATCTAATTAAAAGCACAAATTTGTTAAGCAGCCGATCAAGTAAGCTGGTTAATAGCTTTAACCTAAGCAGCTACCAGTAAAGACATCCATTTGATAAATCTGTTATGACTTGACCTTAGACATATATAAATTTACTTTAAAATAACTGGAAACTTAGTGAAATATAGAAGAATGAGTGAAATGTAGCATACTTAACTCTGTATTATGTGATATTAAATAGGTAAATTTTAAAAGTAAATATTTATTTAAAGGTAATGCTCCAAATAACATACCTGTCTCTGCTTCAGATTCTGAGTCATCATCCTCTTCCTCTTCACTAGAACAACTGGATTCATCCTTCTTTCCTTCTTCTTCTTCATCTGCTTTCTCTTGCTCTAGAGACTCTATACTAGATGCATTCTTTTCTTGCTCCATAATCAATGTCTCCTTACTGAGTTTAAAAAGAGAAGTATTTGTTAAGTACTGAAAAATTTACTAAAGTCTGTTAAGTAGGACTTTGTGACAGCTTGCAAAGTCATCTTTTTAAAGACTTCATAATTTTTCCTATTTTTACTTACTTTTTAAATGTTTTCTGTGTCTGATTATTATCCATGTTGGCTGTGGATTCAATTAGGGGAGACTTCTTTTCACGTTTTTCACTATGAAGCTTCAAAACACAGAATGATGTAGTTTAATTGTTAGAACGGCTTCAGTGTTGACAAAATTAGAAATGGAGGGGAATCTCTAAATACTACAAACACTAGAATGCATATAATAACTTTCAAGGTATGAATGTTCAAAACTCTAAAAATCTTAGAAACTGTTATTCCAAGTAAGCTAATCATTGTTGATACTTCAGATCAAAAAAATGCTCACTGAACAAGGCAAGCTGTAGATTGCCTTTCTTCTTCCAAGGTTTTTTTGGTCACCATAGGTGACCAAGTAAGAGCATCTTTCGAGGTGACTGAGGCATCACCTGAATTGAAGCCCTGAACTGAAAACTTTGAGTTTAATCTATATGCTGCCCTGAGTGGGATACCGTAATCATATGTATAATAAAATAAAACATACATATATATATGCATATGCACAAGGCCTACCAGATTCTGCTTCTTTTGTAACTCTTCTAAATATCCTAGAATATCTTCATCTGCCACATCAAATGCTGTCTGACCCTGGAGAAGGGGAAGAAGTAAAACACCATAATTGTACAAGAGAATTTAAATGTATCAGACTATGATATCTTCTCATCACATGATGATGCAGGTTAAGGAGAACATTTAGAGAGAGAAATTGGAAAATATGATTCAAGCTCTACTGCAAACTGTTAGTCTGTCAGTAATTGAAAACAATTTTGCGATATTCCTTTTTTTTGGGGGGTGGGGGAGAAGTTCAAACGAAAACATTTATACCTGATGAATAAACACATTTTAAAGTGATAAAGATATGACAATAAAATTTTATTGTCATTTAAAGGAAAAAAAGAACACTATGAATGAAAAGTTGATTGATGAATATAATATCACAGTATTAGTGCCAAACAACTGTTCACAATGGTAGTTGAATGGATGGATCCTGAGCAGTTCAGTATCCTGCCCATCTTGGACTATCACATACAGCTTGATTTTTTAAGTTTTAATGATTTAAAGGAGTTACACTAATTTTAAGCAATTATGCATTCACATTTTACAGCAAAACTGTATTTTACAATTTACATGCTATTTTATAAAAGATCTGCTACGACCACTTGTTATTTCTCCTTAGTGTATGATTTCCATGGGACATATATTTGAGGGGTGGAATCTAGGCAGTCCTATATTCACTGGCATAAACACATCTGCATCAACATGCTGGGTGGACTTACTGAGATGTTGGAGAGATCAGGACAAGATCAAACTAGGAAGTATTTCTGTACAATAAGCAGCAATAAAAACAGAGCTGTCATTTAAAAGTGGCCATAGCAGCTTGTAAAAATAATGAACGGTGTTCCTGTTTGTCTCTGCTTGTTTCAGTTTCTCAAAATGTTAACTAAAGGCAAACTTACTCCTAATCCCATTGTGAAGACTATCTTAACTGGTTAGAAAGGATGAATCTTTAAACCACTAATTCTGATCATACAGCAGAAGCATGTGCACCTTTTAATAAGCATTAGCCAAAACAGCTTGAGGTATTCTGCCATGTGAACTATTATCACAAGTTTATATTTGCATTATAACTACAGGTTTTCATGTGGCCTTCTATTTTTAGGTACTATTATCTGGTAGTTAGACCTACCATGACTGCAAAAAATCCCTTTGCAGAAAACTGTTGCAGTTGGAAGGTTACATCTTAAACCCAAATCTGCAACTGTTGATACCTAAAGTAAGAAGCCTAAACAATAATCACTGAGTTCTCTGAGATGCTAAGCACATACAACTGAAACCAAATCCAGAGTTTCCAATCCTCATATCTTCAAAAGCAAAAATGCTTACTAGCTTACTTAAAAACAGGCAAAACTTTCCTGGCTTGCAGAGAAAAGTCCATACACACAAAAAACTCCCTCAGATGACATCTCCCTACGCCATCTTTTTTCTTACTCTTGTTGGGGTTTCAAACACATTATAGTGTACAGCATCCACATTTCCACAATCCCAGTAAAAATCTAACACATAAATTGGAAGCAGAACAGAATCTATCTGTAAAACACACTACAAAGAGAAGAAGGAGAGCTCAGCACGTACATGGCTGAATGGATCCTTTTGAACTCATGAACACATTTGTGTCTATAGGCAGCAAGATCAGCAAGCTACACAGGCCATCGCATAAAGGCAAAGAAATAGAGCTTAGGAAGCATTTGGGTTATGTCCAGGGGGTCCAGAGTTACCTACAAGCTTCTTCCACCACACCCAAATCAGTATAATATAGTGTCAACTCTTTAATATATCAACACAAGCTGATTTTAAGAGTTAAAACACTACCCAAAGGGAGCACTATCATCTTCAGAGATCAAACGAAAGCCTGAATGCAATCTATCAAGTCACAAATCTTGTACCTCTGGAATGTCAACAAACTCTTTCAGTCGCGAATTTCCATTGAATTGAATGGATCAAAGATTGAATGGATCATTTAATACAGAACTAAGTATAAAGTTGGCCTAGAAATTAATTTAGATAATCAGAGAATTTAGTTCTGAACACAACCATGCTGTTTTGACAACACATGCATTATATAAAGCTCCACGTACAGTAAACAGCAGTTTATCATCACTTTTCTTACCCTGGCTTCTAAAGTCACTTTAGAGACCAGAACTTTGTATCTTGACAAGGATTACATAAAAATCCTACCACTTTGTTGACAGCCTCCATATCACATAGGTTTTCCACTAAAATGCGACATGCTTCTTCTTTACCCCAGTGAGCAGCAGCATGAAGTGGTGTCCAGCCATCATAATCTTTAATATTTACATCGTAGTGAGCCTGTATTAAAAGCCTGAAGAAATTAAAAGAAATAGATCTTGACACTGCCAACAGGGATAAATAAATTTTCATTAAAATTATATAACTGCTTTATGGTAGTATCTTTCTCCTTTTTTCTCATAGATATTTTAGTTGGGCTAGTGACGATTAAATTTATTTCTCATAGAAACCTCTGCCTTTTCATTTTTTAGCAAATGTGTATATATATATTTTAAGGAAAATTCAAGAAAAACAGCCTTTTCCATTTTCTTCTCTATTCGCTTCCTCTCCAGAGACCATTGTTTCTATAGCTAGATATTCTTGCTGTACAAGCAGTAATAGGCAAAAGGCTTTTTAAGGAAAAAAGTTGTAAAATGTAAAAAATTGTAAGATACAGTGTTCTTATTAGAAAATTATTAAAAATTTCCTTCCATTCCAAAATTAGCTGCTTGAAACTTTTATTTCCTGTCATTAACTTTTTGCAAAAATCTAGTGTTTACATGCTTCAACTGTTCTCTGAGAGGGAGCAGAGTTCCTCAAAGAGAGAACCTGCTGTTCTGCCTGCATTCAGCACTCACATTTATCATGGTTCTCAGGTGAGCATCAAAGTGACAAAGGACACTTAACCTAAGAAGTATTTTTATGTAAAAAGCTAAGAGCTCTCTGAACCACTGTCCATAATTGTTAAAAATCACATAAGAACAAGCTATTCTTTTCAAAAAATTCTCACACTTTCTCAAGAGCCAATTACTTATTACTTATAGTAATATCCTCCAATGAGTCAACTTTCACACATGCTCAGCTGCAGACCTTGCAGTCTTGCATCCAATGCAGAGCACACATTTTTGATAATTTGAAACAATCACAAGAATTTCCTGCACAAATATTTTGCCTCTCCTAGGAGAAGTACACAGACTGGACAAAAAAGATAGTAACTGAGAGAGCTAAACCGCCCCCCCCCAAACATATATAGATACAACTGCCTTACAGACACCTGCTACTCTAAAACAAAAATTACTCTTTTACAACAGAATAATTTGTCTTCATCATGTTGAAGCATCAGGGGTTTTTGAAATCAAACTACCATTTAATTAATTGCTCTGCAGACCTTAAAGGCACCAATACTCACAGTCAGGATGTGTACTCATTTTCACTCATGTTACAGTTTGTAAGTGCTCCTAGCACTGCTAAAGCAGCCAAATAAATTTACAATCATGTTAAAACAATGTATTACTAATTATGCTTTACTACAATGTAAGTAGAGCTTTAATGAAAAAGAAATTAAATACGTTACAATATGTATTGATATTACATTAATGAAAAGCTGTGAATTAGGGGACATCTGAGTCCTAAAGTTTTCCAGAAAAGATTTCAAGAGTCGTGATTTTTAAAAACATTATCAAAACACAAAATTTAATTATTTGGTTTAAGTGTAAAAACTTTTAGCCTAGATTACAAACTCTGCTTTATGTATGAAAGTAAGTATTGTGTCTTGAGCTTGTTTACATAGCTGGCTTTAGAAACAGGGTCATTTTTTTAATCAACTTTCTTCTCTTAAGTAAATAAGAGGCTCAACATATATACTGTTAATATTTTGAATGACTTAAAATAGAAAGGTAACAACACCATGATTTATGAGTGCTTGAAACATAAAATCAAGCTTTGAGAATAGATTGTTCTAGAGAGACTGGGGTTTTCAAGATATACTCCCTAAAAGTTACAAGTGCCCAATTCCAAGCAGCATTACATTAAGACAATAAAATATGAAAAAGTTAAACCACACTTACTTTAAGACTTCTGTATAGCCCTTAGCAGCAGCTACATGAAGTGCTGTACCACCAGATTTTGCGTGCCTGACATCATTTATATGGCCGCTGTTGAGCCACTGTCTTGCATCTCTTAGCATTATTCGCTCTTCTTCTTTTCGAGCTGATTCTATATCAACCCCTAATTCAGACAGGGAGGGAGAGAGGGGAAGAGAAGTTCAAACACTTCAATTCAATTATATAACAAATTTTATGCCACATTTATATGATATAGGAAAATAAAAACTAAACAATCTGAATAGTGTTCAGAGTTAGATACGAATATTTTTTGGAAGATCAATTCCAAGGTTACGGAAACATCCAATATTGTAAGACAGGCATAATGCCTTTTTTAACAAAAGGAGGGGACAGGTGGAGAAGGGATTATAAATAAATAATAAAAATCAATTTACTAAAACTCTTAAAACTCATTCTTTTAAGAATGTCTACCATCATGCTAATAACCACTGAAGTGATCCATTAAAAAAAGAGAAGAATTCTATTTTAGTTTTCTAAGCACCATAAAATAAGTCTGTGTTGATGTATCTGTATACAGCAGAAAACAGCTGAAGTAGTTTTGCGAACAGATCTCTATGGGAAGAGGAAAAATCTTGCTTCTTAACACAGAAGACAAGATGGAGGTGTATCTTTTATACTTCCTAAACCATTTCTAGTTTGTTTCCTATCACCGTGAATCACAAACCTTATATACAAATAGACAACACTTTGGATATTGCACTTCACAGCTCTACTAAAAAACCACCAAAACACTGAAAACATTTTACAGTATGTCTCACAAAAAAAAATAAATCATAGACTGATGGAAAGGGAGAAACACAGTCCACCATCGTAACTCTTCCAAGTATATGCATCAGGTTAAGCAAATCGAAATAAATTCCAGACCCTGAATGGGCAATGCAAACACATTATTTGCAAGCATTTTTGTAATTACTACATAAGAACATAGCAGGAAAGAGATCTTGTAAAGAACTATGCATGACCATAATTCTGTCTATGATGGCTGAATAAGGACAACTCATAAGGAAAAGCAATTTAGAAACTGAGATCATCAAGAGTACAAATTGTATCTGGGTTGGCCTCTATCAGAAAATCAGTGGCCCAACCTTCAACATAATGTTTTTATGTTAATGATTTCTCTAATCTTACACACTGATATACAGGGACTTGTGAGATATATACTGTAAAACTTTATGCGAAAGACAATCGAAAGATAAAATTTCACTACGTACCATAAAGCAACTGAAGCTAGTTAAACAGTCAGTGCTCTGAGGACTTGACTGAACTCCCAGACTCATTCAATTAACTGACCAGCAGAACCATTTTAATCTTGACAATTTAGGTAAAAAATGAATGGAATTGCATTTTATCAGAAACTGATGAAAACCATAATCTGGATGTTGAGTCTCCAAGGTGCAGGAAGACATACAAGGCTGTTGAAGGACTCAGCAGAGGATAAAGCTGAAAAACTTTCCAAGTATGACAAACACAAAGAGTGAAGACCAGGAACTCTGAATCAATAGCACACTGACAGTCATACTCTCATTCCTCAGGAAGCTCCTACATGTTGATATGTGAATTACTGCAGACTGTAGCTTCACGGGCCTGAGCATCTACTCGCCTTTCAGAATGACACAGCAGTGATCAGCAGATCCTGGGACAATACTCTAGAGTACAGTCATTTACATGTCAGTGTTGCCTGCAAAACACTACTATGTGAATAAATAGTGTATATTTGATCATCTTTTAGTCACATTTATGTCCATTCCCTTTCTGTACGCTCAAAGTCCAACTGTGAATCCTTATCAGCATGAGTAAACTTCTCCACCTGAAGAATCTGAAAAAATTCCTATCAGTGTAAAACTGTTCATGTACATGTACAGCTGTTTGTTCTGAGGCACTTTTGTATTACGGGAGAACAGAGAAAAAATTCATTCCAGGCCTTGATCTTCTCCGCTTTTATTGGGTCATATCTAAGCTTACTTTCCAGACAGGCCTGTAGACCCAGGTTATTATGTCAAAATAGCAATGTTTTTGCAGAAAAAGTAACTACTACTCAATCCAAACTTCCATTAATATCACAAACTATTGCATTTCTGAATCCCAAACAAAATATAATGGTAGAGGAGTAATGACTGTATCAATACATTATTTTACAAGACAGTAAATTTCTGGCCATATTTCAACAGAAGAAAGTACCAGAATCTTGCCAATCTAAACAAAACATTCCACATTAATAACTGGCGTGAAAATGGGAATTAAACTTTGTGTCACAGAAAAAAAAGCTATGCTCTGAGATAAATACAATGCCCAGTATTAACTACAGAAATGGAATGTAAACAGCCTTTATTATACCTTGTATGGGCCTTTCTCCTTTCTTTTGTTTTCCAGACTACCAAGATACCAGGAGAAAAGAAAATGCACATCATCTGTTTCCAACCCTTTCTCCCGACGGCCCATAGATGGCAATGCGCTGCCTCCCAGCTCAGCCTCAGCTACAGCACTCGCTCACACCACCAGTGTTTAACCTCTCTGGCAGCCTAACAAATCATTATTAATTTATTAATAAATGCTTCCACTTTTTTTTTTCTGATCAACAAGTGTTACTCAACAGCCCCAAACAGGTTTGAAAACAGTGTGGTGTTCAGTGAATTTAATGAAAATTCAGCATAAATTTAATTGCTGAATCATTGTTTCAGGACGACTCAGCCATATAAAGGCATGTTTTATAGATACTGCAGGGAAGATCAACCCACTTTTTACTTCATGAAGTGAATGTTTATATACAAATGTAATAGTTCGCATTTTATCCACATAAACAAATCTGAGTTAAGCAGTACATCTGGGACAGTCTTGTTACATTACCTATAATTAAGAATGAAGAACATGTGTTTCTCCTTGGAATAGGAGGAGTGACCACTCTGACAGTTACTGAATAAATAGCTACCAGACTGAACCCCTGATTGACCTCACATCACCTCTTCCCACTAACTCACCTCCTGAGAATGTTTCCTATAATTCAAAATAACTACTTAAGCAGTTAAAAATAATTTTAAGAGGACATCTGATGATCAACAGCTAAAAAAAATCACTTCAAACCATTATACTTAACCCCACTCAAGCCCTGAGGAGAGAGAACATTTAAAACTGGCCAGGGCTGGCCAGGACTAAAGCCACATTTCTTTCAAGTCTGCTGGTTTTCACCAGTGCAAATGAAAACTTTACTGCTAAAAGACAACTTCCATAACTCTGTGTTGAAACACTGCAGAGTAGAAACATGACAGGTCACAGTGAGAAACTAAGTAATATTTTTGACAAAGCTAAATGATTTTGAGGATTGCAGTGGCCCCTATATATACATGGGATTCACCAATGTAAAAGATATTAGTCATGTGGAGTCATCCTAGAAGAAGGATTTTTTTATAAGACACAAAATAGTTTAACCATATGGAGTGCAAACAGAACAGTTGTTCAGCATTACTTTGGAATAATTTCCACAGAACACCTGATTCTGTTTTCTGTGAAGTGTTTGTAACTGGGTCAAAAAAATCTTTATACTTTACTTGAGCATGTAATTTACCATCTCACGAATTACAAAACTAAGCTAGGTTTTATTAAAAAATAACTAAGCCAATAATTCCCCACTGAAAATTAGCGTAGAAAAATATTTTCCTAACTATCAGAGTGATACGGCTTCAGTTACAGGACAGCTATTCCCTTAGTTCACAATCCCTTAGTTCACAGTCCATTATATCAAGTCATGCTACCTGCTCAGAAAGACATAAGAGGACACCTGACCCTTGGTGAAATTTAGAGATGTAGCACGTGGGGATCCAGAATGACTGAAGAAAAACAGACACTGGGTAATAATACTAGAAAATCTTTCTTCTTTAATGGCCAACTATCCTTTACAATAGAACTTGTATAACAAGAAGATTATTTTGGATCACTGACCATCTTCTCTCTAGTCAGATCAGACCTTGGAGCCTGAATGCTAAAATAGGATGAGGAAACACTGCAGATCCTTCCTTTTATTAAGCCTGTAATGTCACACAGAACTGAACTGTATTGTATTCTATGATTTATTTTTGTGTATTTAGTGTCTCTAGAGGCTCTCACATTTTGTCCTGTAATAAGATGTCCTTAAAATACAGCTTGATATCTGCCAAAAATGGGGCATAAGTACTAACCAATGATTAATAGAACGCTGAGTAGCTGAGTAGTCTGTTTCAACATTTCCTGTATAGACATAAGGCCTGCAAAAGCAGTAAAAAAGGATTCTTCTCTGATTTCTAACAGAAACAAACATCAAATGTCATCACTTAAAACTGATATCACAATGAACCTGACCAATCTTTCCAAGCAATCTTTTGCCACCAAACAACTCTGACTGCCAATACGTAGGAAGCCAAATTTATAACATTAACACTGCAACACAAAAACGAAACTACAATGAATGTAGGAATAAGAACACGAAAGGCAAAAGTGTTATGAAAAATGCCTACTTAATTTTCACACTGCATATTTAACCTACACGGACATAGGATATTTTGTCACCCAGGCTTGTTTATTTTCAAAATAAATCGGCTGGTTTTCCTTAACACCGAGCCAGGGCTGATCATTCCATAGACCCCACTGTTAACTTGCATTATCAAAACTGGGGCACTGCTTTATTTGATATGAAGGAGTGTATCATATGGAAGAAATATGAATTATCTCACCGCTGGAGGCATAATTATATTCAGCTACATGTATAGCCAAAGATGAAACTGTCACAATGCCTCACTGTTAATGCCGTATTAAGAGAAATAATTAGCTTCCTATTTTAGAGCTATTAACTTCTCTAGGCACAACACACACAATTATGCACTTTCTAAGTGATTCTGAAAATGATTAAATAATCCTTTTTTTAATGTAACATTAATACACAAATTTATGTAATATCTATATTCAAGCTAAGTACTCCATCAAAGGTCTGTAATTAAAACCTTATTGCTGAGACAACTCTCATGATTAAGTAAGATATGCCCTGTAATTCACATTAAGATTCATAGCCTTTCTTTTCCATTCTCATCCACAATCATGAAATACTTCCTTTGATTTTGTCTCTGCATGTAAAAGCCCTTAGCTCTTACGTCTTCAAACACAAATTTAGAAGGAGGGATAAAGCATGCCTTCTTCCCTACTTCCATGAAACAAACAAGCAAACCAACTGCATAAAAATGCAAGAAGAAGGAAAGTAGGTTGCCCACGCTAAGTGAAATTTAGTATTTTAAAACAGTCTAAATTATTCCTTTAGAAGCTAATAGCTACAATGTGGGAACATGTATCTTCTTCTCAGATTTACAGACAGTACCGTACACAATTTACAGTGAGCTTTAATTGTGAAATATGTAAAGCTCACTGAAATTTTCAGAGCTGTGGCATTATGCCAATTTTACAATTGGCCTGTTCAAAATAATTTAATTAACTTGCGAAAAAATAAATATTAGTGTGTAATGTTGAATATCTGCATTACAAAAATGAATGTAAAATCCTATATATCAAAATATTTCTTTTAAAAAAAGCAATAACATAAAAAAGAGAGATTTTGGAAGAGTTTATTCCCCAAATAATTCCTATTTCACCAAGAGCTACTGCAGTCATTTAATATCACACATCAGTACAGCCAAGCATTTCAAGAACAACCTTCAAAAAATCTAGACTGAGGTGCATTTCAGAAAAAACTCTCAATCAAAGACTTACGGTACTGTTAGAAAAGAGAACAAAAAATTAAAATAGAGCAATGGTAATACATACAAAAATACACAGAGCTGTCTAATATGATGTTTGCTGTGTGCTAACTGTAAAAACTGCTAATCAAATTTCTGATAACACTACCAATTAACTGAATCACAGCCTTTGCAAATCCACTGTCAACTTCTGTGTATCAGTAGGTATCTCTTATTTCCCTGCATATCATGTCTTCCAGTTTCTTTTTACCATTTACTTTGGGCATTAAATGGATTTAAGCACACAAATTAATACTGAGCAAAGCCTGAAACAATTACTAGTTTACTGTTAAATTATGTAAATCTGTTTCAAGAGACACACACTTAAACACTATACATTCTATACTGGCCAACTCTCTTTAGAAAATAAATTGACTTTAACAGTCACAATTTAGCCCAAGTTTTCAAAAATACATTTAGTGTCCATGAATACAACCACCTACTGTATGGAAAATTACCTTGTCTATTTACTTCATTCTGAAGCAGCTCTTCCATTGCCTCTTCTTCAGCAATATCTAATGGAGTGTCTCCTTCACTATTCACAGCTCCTACATGTGCTCCTTGACTAATTAAATACCTGTCAATAGACAATGAAAAAAAATCTGTAAATAACACAGTAAAGCTGATGCAAAAAGAAAAAAAAATAGTAGCCACTAGGATACCATATGCACACATACAATTAATAGAAACATTTATATTGGGTGTAAGTACAAACTCTTTTGACTGTCTGCAACCTATGAATACTCCTATGTTTTTTCATCCTAATACCCATTAATACAAATAGCCTTCTGGTCTTCTGTTTGCCACAAAGACTCCTGACATGTTTAATACATACCTGGAAGAACTGAAAGAAGAAAATGTCTAGATAATGACCAAAAGTGACAAGATAAGGTGAACAGGGATGGAACCACCAATCGTGACCTCCTCTTATTAAGTCACTTTTCCTATAACTCATAAATTCAGTGGCACATAATGTTTCCACAATTTGCCAGAATGATGACTCCTGATCTCTTTGGCAGCTTCTTAAAACAAAACCACATCTCCTCAGTATTCATAAGTTCTGCTTTTAGTGGAGAAGGAGACAAGGGGGAGAAAGAAAACAGGACTGTACACATTTTAACTCCACTACATTTTCTTGTCTCAGGACTCAAGAACCCAACATTCTCAATTTCCAATTAGATCAAAGGATCAATTCCAAGAGTAAGTATTATATTGTTAATTAATTATTAATAATAAAAGTATTATATTATTTAATTGTATCAAACCATGAGCCTACGAAGTTATTGACAAGCTACAGTTAACGAACAATTAAAATTGATCAACAGAGTCTTGCAGCTTCTGACATAATACTTCCATTTACCTAAAAAATTCAATACTTTGAGCAATGACTGGAGTCAAGACAAGCAAAAATCTGTAAACACACCTCCTGCCTTGCACAGCTTAATTCATATTTTCCAGATATTTGGGAAAAAAAAACCCCTAGGATATACTGAACAATCAATCAACCTTCATAACAGGTGTACAAAATAAAAAGTGCTTTCCTACCTTCACTATTACAGAATGCCAAATTATGCAGGAGACAATCACAAAATTAATCCAACACTAATACAAATGCTGTGAAGTACTTTGTTGCTGCATAACTTCTGCCAATTCATTATCATCCTAGATAGCTGGAATCTGTTATCTTTAATCAGTAACTCAGAATCGAATACTCTCATATATCTGTATTTTTTAATGTATGACTTGAATAGTACTTGTTACTAAATCTCTGTAATCACATCAAGCAGTGGTAAGAACTAGTAGATCACAAAATGAAAATTAATTCCCAGACATGCAACTATTGTCTCCGGGCATACGCATCATCAGTTGCCACCCACTTTGATGATGGTATATGTGTCGGTTTTATATCGTTCTTGAAAGAGTGCTGTGCTCTAAGTCTGACCTCTCTCCTTTTAAAGACTGAACTTCTGCAGGAATGAAAAATTAATACAGAGGAACAACTTTTCTCAGCAATACTAGTTGTATTAAGAGTGAAACAGCCCCCCATGTCACAGATCAGGTAATTGTTATGCAGGTGTTTGCTAAACAGGCAGAAACAGCAGTTGGGAAATCAACTTTTTTACAAAGTCAAAATAAAGTCAACCCTTTACAAAAACATCTTTATTAAAAAAATCCAAGTGAATACTCACATTCTTTCAATTTTTACGTCCTAATACAGACAGGAAAAAATTTTTCATATTTACACATAATATCTCCAGCAGAAAATTAATCCACTTCTGTATGGAAAATACATATCTCATTGAAGCAGTTGCATTTGTTCAACTGGGTCAATAATTTATAGATATGATAAAAGAAGGAATGCATAAAAAAATGTAGGGAATTAATAACAGGCTAGCACAGCATTTTAAAGAGCTATTATTGCTATAGATGGACAACTTCACAATCAATTGATCCTTTAAAGCAGACTTCAAAATGAAGCTGCTTACAGATCAAAATCAGATCAGCAATGCTAAGGGATTAGTAGGGTTGGAGAAGTAGTTATCTGATTTTCCTTTTGCAGGTGCTTACAGGGCTTTGGTTTTCCTGGGTCAGCAAAGGAAGGATAGGTGAACTTGCTTCGAGTTCACAGGATTTAAACGGATGGAAGAAACACAACAAAGATGAAGGGCAACACCCTCCTTAAGAAAGAAGTGAGAACGTTCCCTTCTCAGCCTTTCTTCAGCCACTCCAACTAGGCCTCTCCGCTGCTACCCCTCTCAAAGACTTAACAGTGATCCCCTCAGGTAAATTAAGTGAAAGAACATTATTTGCTATAAACCAAGTAACTCAAATTCCAACTATTTTAAGGACATCTTTTAAACCTGAAAATGAAATCTACGTTTGTTCTGTTTTCCTTATCATTCAGACTACTGTGTCCTGTAAAAGTGTAAGTATGCATTTGTTTACTTACAGTGCAACTACCTTCAGCAAAGCAATGACAGAGTTCACGTGGTACATGAAGTCAACCTGCTACCTACAGAATCAATGGTTTTATTAGAAACTTAGAGCTCCCTATGGAAAGGAGAGGAATAATCTTCCATGTTTAGGTAACTTGACTCTGCATTGCATACACAAAGAAAACAGACTTGGTAAACAAGGCCAAGCGAATGACGCCCTGAGTTTGTAGGGCATAACTGAGCAGAAGACAATACCATAATAATCCTAAAAATGAGAAGATTTTGCTGTTTACATAAGAAAATTATTTCTCGAATGAACTGTATTTCAAGCTAAATGTAAATTAAAATAGTATGACTTCAAATAAGGGTGTATTTGACATTTCAGTTATCCTGCTACCATATACTAAAATCTTCATATGCAACAGTGTATTATTGTGTGTACATATGCATATATATATTAAGTCTTCCATGTTTTGGGAAAAAAACCCCAACAATGTATACAAACAACTACTTGTATCTTACCTTTTAAAGTAGATGTTACCTTCCTGTTGAAATTACATCTTTCTAAAGTAAGCAAACATAATATAACTTCATTTCCTTGACAGATATTTAATTTATACAAGTATACAGCGAAAAGGAAATTGAAGCTGTGTAATAAAAAGTCCAGAACCATGCCTTTTGACACCCTGTCTAGAAAAAGGTGCTCTATGTAAACTTGGAAGCAGTGAAAAAGTAAAAACACTCAAGACTTCTACCATCATCTACTAAACCTTTTGGTAGCACATGAATTTGTATCTTTTGAAATTCACCTGTTCAAAAATAGTCATGTTCAACAGACAATTTCAGAAGAATAATTCAGAAAATCCAGTGATAATCTATACAGTGTATTGGAAAGTGTTCATTCTAAATCTAAATAGACGACAAGAAAGCAGTAGTTTGATTCATACCATGCTCCTTTATGGAGTTACAGCTTTCAAGTGTTAACACTGAAGCTAAAGTACCGCTTTTAGACTCTTGTGGTCTAAATATAGAGAACTGTAAGTATCCCAGGAATACTAGGAGAGACAAAAGCAGCAAAAGAAAAGAAAATAATTCCATACTTTTGTCCTCATATTTCCATGACAAGGATTATGCAGTCTGGGTAAGACTGGAAGAACAAGTTTGCTTTTCAATACCATTATTTCATGAAGGCAAATATACTTCTAATTTGATTTTTTTCTTTTAGGAGTCACTCCTGTATATTCCTCAATAGCTACTGAAAACTGAAATATACTACTTTGAAAAAAACAAGCAAACATTTATTTTTCTAGAATTATTACAAAACTCAGATACTCTCCCACCCTTTCATGAAAAATACATTTTTATACCACAAATAAAGGGCTGGAATCTCAGTATATCCGAGACAATAAAAAAATCAACCCTCTGAGATTACGCTACAAAAGCCAAACAGTCCACACCAAAACAAATCCCAGGAACTGGAAATAAAAAATTTTAATAGCAACGTGGCCTACATTCTGAATTTTTTTAAAAAAATCCCCAACCAATAAAAAACTCTTACAACTGAATTTCGTGCATGTGTACATCTGTTGACAAAATGCATATACAGACAAAAAGAGAGGAAAACACCTCTCTCTGAAGACACTTTGTATACAAAGTTGAGTCATATCTCTGAGTTTAGAACTTAAGAATCTGGAAGATGCTCCAACTTGGGTAACAGCAAACACTGCAGATAGCATTTTCATATTATTTATCTCAGCGCCAGAAAGAGGGGCATATGTTTACATTCGAACCTTGGCCCAGTTCACAGTATCTGGAAACAAGTTTGCAAAGTCATTACAGATATAATTAACCAGAAGTACTGGCTGAACCTGAAGGTCACCAGAAGGGTGGCAAGCACAAGGAAGGGCAAAGAAATGGCCACTGAACTGATTCAGTTCATTACAAACTGCTTACTGAGCTCATTGGAGACTAACTAGTGCAAACAAGTGGTTCCCCATCAGACTGCTCAAAAGACTGGAGGGCAGTTCCTGACTCCTAAAATGTGATGAGAGGGACCTGCTTAAAATATGCATATACATTTTAAATAAACATGCTCAGTGTATCCTTCCTGAGAAACATGGCCTAATTGCTAGTGGCCCCAGCTAACAGCACAACTGGTCTGCCAAGAACTTTTAACTGATTAGCTAACATTTAAGATTTCAGCTAAACCCAGCTGGTTTAAAAAAAAATCCATACATGGAGGAGTTCAAATTATTCATGCAGCTGTGTAAACCCTCACTTGAAGAAACAAACAATGAAAAAAATTAAAACCTGACATTTTTGAAATATGCATTTTAATTGCCTTTTTTAAAATAAAAAGCCTTTCAGGACTGTTCTACTGTTAATTTTTTTTAAATATAAAGTATCAATGCACTTTAAAAAGTACATATTTGTGAAACACTCATATTACAGATAAAAATACATTTATAATGACTGCCAAACAATTAGGACTTTCAAGAGACATTTAACAAATAAAAAATATAAAATTTTAACATTGCTATTTCCAAATTTTTTTTAAAGTTGAAATACACTGAAACTGTAAACCCTGATCCTTCTCAGACCTTCTATTGCTTTAAAAGTCTAGAATATTTCTCAAAGTATTTTCTAACTGTAAAATTCAATTCCACTCTGATTACCTAACAACGCTGTTTTTAACTCAGACAAAGTAGAAATGTTACCTCAAGATTACTTGTCGTTTCCAAATGTTGTTTTATTTTGGTATGGTTTTCTCAGTTTGGTTGGGTTTTTTTTGTATTTTACTTTCAGCAAAAATAACACTGAAAGGCCAGGTAAGCAAAGGTATACATACCCATATGGACAACATGTGCAGAGATAGGATTATAGTTTTTATGTGATTCTTGAATTATAAAGACACACTTTTCAAAATAAGATACTGAAGAAAGATACTGGTCTTTTTATTTTTCTCGAATGTCTTGAAATAATACAAACATGAAGCAAATCCAGCAGTGTTAGAATAACATTATGCCAAATTCTGTTGTGGTACACAGTGTAACTATGCCTGCTGTTAGTGGGCAAGTCCCATGGAAAGGATACAGTTGGCTGAACAGGTACGAACAGCCAGAGCACAGCCACCCCTCAATCACGCCCTCATGCACCCTCAATGTTACACTCACTTTTGAACACGTAATTCAAAGCCCAGATAAATGTCATCATAAAAAGCCACAACTTCACAGTTTTGGAAAGCTATGTTGTAATCCCTATAAGCATTTGGTGCAGAGTGTTAAAATGTGTGCAGCGTGGGGGCTGGCAATGGCAGGTCTCGCCAGGCACAGAGGAGCCCTGCCTGCATGGGCAGGGACCCCTCACACAGCACCTGCTCTGCACCACGGGGGACTCTCCTCAGGCCCTGGAGAGAAAACCAACAGGTAACTCTCCTCAACCTTTCTCCACAACTAAGGTACTACTGCAATTCTCTCTTCTGAATCTATGATTTATAAAAGAAAATGGAAGTTCCAAATTCACATTGGAACCAAAATGGTTGCAATTCAAGCAGGACCTAGAATCCTTTCTCCTGCATGAGTTTAAGACCAAGGGAGAACAAATCAAATGACTCGGAAAAAAAAAGTCAAACTCACAGAGATGTCTTATTCAGGCACTCTGCAAAATGCCATCCCACACCATCAGTCACTGCTATGCCTCAACATTCTGCCTCTGAACATTTAAAAGTGAACAGAGACTGGGACAAGAAAGACAGGCTTCTGTGATGGCATTTAAATTAAATCATGAAAAAACTCAGGCACTTTTAAGGTTATGCTGCTTTGCAAAATCCAGAAAACTTTCACTCACGTTTTCCTCTTTTCAAAGAAGAATGCTGCAACACTTTCTAAAAAGGAATGCTCCCCTATAAGCTCTATCATCAGCTAGCTGCTATGTGAAACACCAAGTTAAATCAGACCAATTAGGGTTATCTGGCATAACCAGACAATTATTTATCCTGAAATACATCAGTGATGATTTTAAGACAGCTAATAGCAACAGGAGACCTGAGGTAAATTTACGATTTCCTCTTGGAGAACACAAACCCCAAGAATTTCTAATAGCTAGAGATGCTTAAAAAAGAATAACAAAAAATGGTTGAGAAACAAATGGCCAAAAGATTTTAAGCAAATAGAAGGAGACATTTATTTTCAATCTTCATTAGAATAATCCAGACTAAAGCATGTACCTTTTTTCCTAAATAATTAGCCAGTTTGCAAAGACTTTTTAATGTCCTTCAATATGCAATAGCTCTTGCAGAGAGCATCAAATGCAGCTTTTGATTCTCTCTTGTGAAGCTCTCTTGTGTGAAACGCATCTTGGATTGACACATCTTTGCTTCAAAATTGTCAAATACTCCCAAAGCTACCAAAGCAGTAAAACAAAACAAAACAAATCTTCCTATGTAAAAAGCACTTTCTATCACTTCTAAATATTGTATCTATATAAAAAACATATTTATGATTATGAAGCCAACACTCCATAACATACCAAGACACCACTGAATTTTGCACACAGCTGGCTGTTGCCAGCCTCCACTGCAACTTGTATGCCCAAGGAAGCACACAACCTAGAATCCCATCTGTCTTGCTTCTCGGTATGCAGGAGCATAAAAGAAACAGTGTAGATAACAGTATCTGGTTAGTTTTAGCCCTCTTGTGTTCCAAGAAACCTCTGAAAGAAGCCAGCTCTAGAAATATTTGTACGTAGGTGGTCAGTTAAGCTCAACAGTTCAAAGATGGAACAGGAAAAATTCCTACTTGCAGTATCTGAAAAGCAACTAAGCCTTCATATTTTGCCTTATCCATATAAAGGAAAAGACATTTGAGAGGTGGCAGAGCAATGTTTAGGTGAAAATAAACAGTGAGTGAAGAAAGTAAAGTAGAAAACATGAAGAAAGTCATACAGGGAAACATATGGCCTATTTAAAAAGAAAAACAAACCAAAAGCTAACCAACCACAAATAAACCCCCAAACAAACCAGCACCCAAGAAAAAGTAGAAGTGGAGTCTGGTATTGCCAGCAGGAATACAGGACAAAAATTTTAGCAGGAATGAAATGAAGCAAAACAAGAAGTATTTTTAAAATTCATATCAAACACTTCATGAAGTTCATTTTGAAGTTTGCAGCACAGTGTGCAAAAGTGAAGGCTGAGTATGAAAAATGTCTTGTTGCAGCTGCAGAGGTGATACTGTAACTCCAGCTGACAACACTACGCTTGGAATGCTTTTCCATAGCAAGTCTCCAAGCACTTGTTGTGATTTACAGAACCATCATCAAGGTGAACAATTGGGATTGAGTTACAGCGGTTGAGAAGAAGCAGTAACAGCAGCATGGAGGCAGAAGAGGGGGAAGAAGGAAAACCATGCTACTTCCCACTTTCCTCAGCTATCTAGAGATGATCTCACCAGCAGCTCACCATCCCTCCTGCCTCATGCCAAAAGCAGTATTGCTATATTTGGGTATGGTAGCATCAAAAATAATGATGTGATTTGTAGATTTTTATTTCAGCAGAAGTTAT
The DNA here is from genome assembly GCA_013400435.1 of Pycnonotus jocosus. NCBI lineage: Eukaryota > Metazoa > Chordata > Aves > Passeriformes > Pycnonotidae > Pycnonotus > Pycnonotus jocosus. Next base: position 181,672 of record VWYP01005931.1, on the reverse strand, counting down.
GAAAATGGACATAGCAGGCTTGTTTTTCTCCAACAGCCACAAGCTCACATTTATATTAGAAAAAAATTAAACCAAGATCAATTATTTTCCTGTGTTAAACAGATTTTAGCATATACATAACTACTACATCACAGAGCTTGTCTTATCTGTAAATATATTACATAATAATGTAGTAAGCAGACCTCTCTGTAAAGCAACATCACTATCACAGTGCAGTTTCTAGCATAACTCTGTAGTACTGAACTTAGTCTGACCTCCACTCAGATACCAGCAATCTGCACTTCATAGCAACTGTTTACATGTTCAGTCCTTGAAATCACTCTTCTTCCAAAAGGAAGTCCTACTCTTCATTCAAATTTGATAAGCAGTATCTTGTCTGTAATAGAGAGGTTTCAAATAATTCCTTTTTTATATTTTTTTCCATCATATCCACTGTTTATAGAAACCCCTCACATTTCTGTGTCTTAGTACCTGAGCTGTACCCAAGTAACTCACTTTCATCAGTGCACAGCAGCCCTTATGTGTCTAGATACCATGGCTACACCTACACGCATTTAAGAAGAATTCAAATATCTTTTATCCTGCCTCAGTCAGGGATAAGACTAGAAAAACACCTGCAGATTAGGATCATTTGCACTGAAATGATGCAGTTTAGGATAGCCAACAAAAGACATGGCTTTAAGACAGGATAAGTAGGTCATAAATTGCTTTAGTGTCACTAGAAAGTCTACTGTATGTGGCAGAATAGGGTCAAACTCACAAGACAGAAAACCACTCAAGTAAAAGCTGAAAGAAAATAAAAACAGAGATGCATAGAAGTGACAATCTATACCGCAACCTTGTTTTCTCTTAGAAAACAATCCTCAAAACCAACTTTGCTGAGAATTTAATGATTTTTATATCAGATAACCCAATAAATACTATATTCAGTGGTCAACAGCACTAATGATTCCACGGATTCCACAGTCTAAAGAGAATCTATCATCACCTCTGTCATATAGAAATTCTGAATTGGCTGATGAGGCCCTCACATGTGCCAGTATGCCATACTCACCAAGCCTTTGTGCAATTCAGGACTTGGCTGCTCATGTATCTATCTACAGATATCTATCATGTTCTCCCACATTCTAGTCCTGCCTAGAGAATAGGAACTTTATTGGTGGCAATAGTTACAAGCTATCAGCCAGGAAGGACCTGAGTGTTGTTTCTTGTGAATCTATCCAAGCTCTCAGGATTCCATTCCTATCACTCTTCTGTACGTGTTCTCTTCCATATGTACCACATTCAACTTCAGAATTCAGATATAAGGCACCTACTCTAAACTGTTCTCAGGATACCAACAAAATCAATGTTTTGTGAGAAACAAATAAGATCTTTCCTATTTCACTTCTCAAAGCTGAATGGTTTTTTTAGACATCAGCTCCTTTTCAAATTCTTTTTCAGCCAAAAATTAAGAGTGCTCTGAGCATTACAATGGGCAGCCATCCCTTGACCTTTCATTAAACTGAATGAACTGCTAAACTGTATTAAAAGAAAAAAATCTATTTTCCATTAAATCTTGTTCCTGAGGAAGATATTTCTGAATTTACCTTCTATTACATTTACCTTCAGAAGAACAGGAACACATACTAAATACTAATACAGTAACTAAAAATACTTAGAGTCACAAGCAGAGATGCACACAGTAATCCAATCTGAAAAAAGGCAGCTCTAGAGCACACACTTTGTGCACTCTACAGTGACCAGCTCTCCTTGACTCCCTCATCTGAACAAACATGTATGAAAATTAGTTGTCCTATTGTTTCCTCTAACCCATCAACCATATTTTACTGTGTATTTCTTTCAGCTGGGTTTTATCCACACATCAGATCACAGATACACAGTAGAAAAGATTAAACTACCACATAATGACATGATTTCAAAAAGGGAATTTCACCATCAACCTTAACAATTTCATTAGCATTTCATTACTCTCAGGACATACATATACGCAGCAACAGGACATGTTTTTTTCCAAATCTCTTTTTCCAGAAAGAAGGCAGCGAATGGAAATTAACTGAAAGAATCTTCTAAAGCCCGCAGTGACCTTTTCACAGCTCTCAAAACAAACACTGCAGCTTTACCAGTATCAACTTGTAAGAGTCTCTCATTCTTCTAGAAGAGCTGTTTTTCCTTGGCTGGAAATATATCTTCTTTCCTTGTTTTTATTTTGTCACATGGCTTGTTTTATCCTTCTTAAGTCCTCTTCTGATTTTCTTGAGTGGGTTGTGTGATGTTTCATCTTTGCTTGTTTTGCCTTTTAATTCTACACCTCCAGTTAACATTTCCTAGCATTTAAATAAATGTTTTGGATTCTGACAAAAACATCCCTTCACCTTGAAGCATCTCTGTAAGACCAAACCCCATACCAGTTTGCATCATCAGTTTGCATGTGGTTTACCTCAGACCACAAGTTTTACCTTGTCATTCAAAAATCCAAATTTCTGATTATTCTCTAAAGATCCATTTCTGAATGTATCACTAGTAATAACACTTCCTACTCACTTAATTAAAACCATAACTTGGAACCCAGCTGAAGGAGATTGGAGCCATCCTTGACATTTTTATTAGTGTGCTCTGCCTAAGTAGTGTTTTGCTGTTTAGGATTAAAATGGGTTACAGCATAAAAGTTTAAATTAAAATTTAAAAGTTTAAATTAAAAACTCACTAGTAAGTAAGAAACAGCTTCAGATGATCAAATTATTAAAACTTTGAGAGAAAATGGATTAAAAAGAACTGCTTTGAAACATACTTTCTGGCACTCTCAGATATCATGAAAGAACGTTGAACAGTACCAAGTGGTTCAGGCTCACGAGGTGGGAGATGAAGCATGGGACTCCACCACTGAACAGGCAGCTCTACTCAGCCAGGCTTCTGATCAGAAGCACGAGATATGTCTGAAAAGCAGCTTAGACATTTCTTTTACCTGCATATCTATGTCAAGCGCTGCTGGCAAGCCAGGTCATTTCAGTGATTCAAAAGAGAGCAAAGCTCCAAAGCCCCTGAAGGCTATTCTTATGCCTATAGCTCCCACATTGATATGTGATCATTAGATAAGGCAACAGGGAAGGTGGAGGAGACAAAACCAAGGGCGGAAGTGAGCATCTGCCTGTTTCTGCAATAGTCTCAAGTTAGATCACTCTGATCATGTTGTCAAACTCCACTGAATTCTCTTGACTAGCTGTTGCCAGATGAGCATTGGTCCTGTACCACAAGCAGGAATCACTACCAGGCAGCACCCACAGGAGTCCCCCTAAGGCAATTAGAGCTGCAAGAAAACCACCTATCACTGAACATCTAGATATCCAACTACAGGTTTGCAGGATTGTCTCGGAGTTCCTCTGTCTATCAGACAAGGATCACTCCTTTAGTCTTAATGACCTGTTACTAAAATAGGGAGATCCTGGGACAATGGTTTGTAAAGGCTTCAACAAACAAGTTTGGCTGGGTTCACTTTCAGGTGTCTGGAGTCTGGAGGAACAGATGGGCGTCAGCAGCAAGCCTGTGGTTACACACAAGCCTTTTAAAGTCTGCTTAAAATACTAGGGGAAGGAGGGGATATACAACATAGGAAACTTTGGGCAGAAAGGTGAAGTGGCTGAGCTGTGTTTTACAGCAGCAGTGCTATTCACTATTCTCTTCCTAAATAAACTGATTGAGAAGACTCTGAACTTGAGATGTTTTTCTGTTTCTGACTGTAATCATATGCTTCAGCCTTTAAAAAAGAAGATGCCTTTTGAAACTGTGCTAAGTCTTAGGATTTGTATGGGTATCAAACTACAGCTATCAAACACGCTTCTCAAACACAAAAGCTACCATACAGAGTTAATCCAAGTATCTAGTTAACATCTGCAGATATACTCTCCAAGGAGAATAAATGTAGACCAAATACATGCTACTTTTTACCTAATACCTTTCAAACTGCTTTCATGGACTTTCTCAATCAGATTCTATTTGTATGCATGCATTTCACATTAGTATTTTTTTATGTATCCACCCTCCACAGGTGGATATCTCATCTCTTGAACCCACGAGGAACTTTAGTATCTACAGCAACATTTGTCAAACTGTTGTAATACCTACTACTTGAGGGTGTGAAAATGCTATTCTTCCTTCAGCAGCATCTCTCTCCCTCTTTGGTTTTTGGGATTTTTTTGGCAACAAAACTGTAACTGTCACTGATTTTATGTTAGTTTTGAAAAACACTTTTCTTACACTTCTTGGAGGTTGCATCTTTCATTCTGGGTAAAATGAAAAAGCATTCCTATTTAAGTTGTATAACTGTACAGTAACCTCTGAACAGCTGCAAACAAGGTTCAAAATACATCAACTACACACTCACAACTAGGCCTTGTGGCCTACAGAGCCCACCAGAAAATAACTTTTAACACTAACTTTAATTATTGAACGAAAGAGAAATTTCTACTACTTCAGATTTTCTTAATCTAGTGGAATACACAGCAGAGAGAAATAAAAAGTAAGCATTTAAAAATTATTTCTTAAATGCCAGTTTGCATTATTGTCCCCTCCCCCATTACTTTTTTTTTTTGCATTCAAAAAAAGTTATTTGCTTATTCCCTGATACTGAAATAATATACAAACTTCTCAAATATAGAAGAGATCTATCAGATAAAATAATTCATTATACACAAGAAAACAGCTGTACAAAAGTAAATTCAAGGGTCTCACTCATTAAATCTTAAGAATGCACACAAAATTTCTGTTCAAGTCCTCCTGCATTCAAGTTTCTTTTCACATAACTATAAATTTACAAAGCATTTCACATTGACTTCTTAATTCATACTAACACATTAGTGGAAAAAACCCTCGCATTTGGGTAAAGCTTTCTGTGTATGAAAAAAAATGGAGAACAAAAAAGAGAAGATACTGTACAAAATCCACCTGTTATGGCAGTGTTGAAGAATTTTGATTAACACATGTTCGTATTACAATTACTTGTAAGGTGATTTACATAATCATAAACTAGATGAACAGCAATCTAAATAGACAATTCTAAAATTAAAGTATTCAAAGGATTTCCAGTAAGCTGAAACACTCCCAGCATTTACAGATGTCAGAAACAACAGTAGTAATTGCCTTCCACGCCAGAAATTTTCCTCTTACAACACAAGTAAAAGTTGTGCAACTACTTTGCAAGTAGCTGATACTTTATTGCACACTAAACTATGTTCTTTGCTGTATTTCACTTGAAGTGGCCTTCTACAAGACAAATATTTCTTAAAGTGGAAGATGCATTTTTTTAGAAGAGACAGGAAGCATATTCAAGAGAACACAACTATTCTGTAGGAGCAGAAAACTGAAATGGCACAGGAGATACTGCTGGGAGAAGCTGTCACAGGAGTGGCGAACATAGTGGAGGATAACAGGGACAGAGAATACACCTGCAATGACAAGCCCACTGACCAGACAGTACAGAGCAAAATAAAATCCCAACAAGTGGGAAGTCATGCCACAAATTCACTCAGCCCACTAGCAGTTAGCATGGGACCAAGGCAAAAACATCGCTCAAGTGGTGGCTTCCTGAGATATCCAGAGTGTTTTTCAGAAAAGCTCCCTACCACCTCCATATTCTGTGCTTCTCAGACACCTCCAGCACATGGGTGCGCTCACTCAGGAAGATCTGAGCAGCAGCAGAGACTACTTCACAGTAATGTGTACATTACAGCACACATAGATACCGTATAGCTGCCTTCTTGTACCTAAAGGGGCCTATAGGAGAGCTAGACAGGAACTTTTAACAAGGCCATGTAGCCACAGGAAAAGGGGGAATGGCTTCTAACTGAAAGAGGGAAGGTTTTGGTTAGATATTAGGAGGAAATTCTTCACTGTGAGTGTCATCTACAGGGCAACCAAGAGATCAGGCCCACTCAGCATGGTTTTAGGAAAGGCAGGTGCTGCTTGACCAACCTGATCTCCTTTCTGTGACCAGATGAGCCATCAACTGGATGAGAAAGGCTGTAAATGTTGTCTATTGGGACATCAGAAAAGTTTTTGACACTCTCTCTCTCANAGGAAATTCTTCACTGTGAGTGTCATCTACAGGGCAACCAAGAGATCAGGCCCACTCAGCATGGTTTTAGGAAAGGCAGGTGCTGCTTGACCAACCTGATCTCCTTTCTGTGACCAGATGAGCCATCAACTGGATGAGAAAGGCTGTAAATGTTGTCTATTGGGATATCAGAAAAGTTTTTGACACTCTCTCTCTCTCAGCATTCTCCTGGAGAAACTGGCTCCTCATGCCCTGGGTCAGGTGCATTCTTCATTGGATAAAAAACTGTCTGGACAGAGCACCCAGAGAGTGGTGATGAACAGAGCTACATCCAGCTGGTGGTTGGTGTTCCCCAGGCCTCTGTATTGGGACCAGTCCTGTTTATTTTCCTTATGGATGATCTGGACAAGGGCATCAACAGCAATCTCAGTCAGTTTGCAGGTAACACTAAGCTGGGCAGGAGTGTTGATCTGCTGGAGGTCAGGAAGGCTCTGCAGAGGGATCTGGGAACCCTGGATCGATGGGCTGAGGCCAACTGGATGAGGTTCAGTAAGGCCAAGTGCTGGGTCCTGCACTTGGGTCACAACAACCCCAGGCAGTGCTACAGGCTGGGGACAGAGTGGCTGGAAACTGCCCAAGGGATGAAGTAGCTGGAGATGCTGGTGACAGTGGCTGAACATGAGCCAGGGTGTGCCCAGGGGGCCAAGAAAGCCAATGGCATCCTGGCCTGGATCAGCAATAGTGCAGCCAGCAGGAGCAGGGCAGGGATTGTCCTCTTGTACTTGGNATTGTCCCCTTGTACTTGGCACTGGTGAGGGCACACCTTGAGTCCTGTGTGTGGTTCTGGGCCCATGACTGCAAGAAAGACATTGAAGTGCTGGAGAATGCCCAGAGAACGGCAGCAAGGCTGGGGAAGGGTCTGGAGCACAAGTCCTGCGAGGAGTGGCTGAGGAAGCTGGGGTTGTTTAGTCTGGAGAAAAGGAGGCCCAGGAGAGACCTCCCCCCAGCCTACTGAAAGGAGGCTGTAGCCAGGTGAGGATTGGTCTCTTCTCCCAGGCAACCAGAGACAGGACAAAAGGAAATGGCCTCAAGCTGAGGCAGGGAGGTTCAGGTTGGACATCAGGAAGAGTTTTCTCACTGAGAAGGGCAGTTAAGCATTGGAACAGGCTGCGCAGGAAGGCTGTGGAGTCACCGTCACCAGAAGCATTCAAGAAACAGCTGGAGATGACAGTGCAATGGTTGAGTTGTCGTGGTGGTGTTCAGCCAAAGGTTGGACTCGGTGATCTTGGAAGTGTTTTCCAACACAAATGATTTTATGGTGAAACACCAGAACAGGTTGCCCAGGTAAGTTAAAAATGCCTCATTCCTGGAACTGCCAAGGCCAAGTTGAACACAGCTCTGAATAACCTGATCTAGTTGTAGATGTCCCTGCTCATTGCAGAGGGGTTGGACTAGATGACCTATGAAAGGTTCCTGCCAACTCAAATACCTTATAATTCTAAGATTAGAATTAGAATCTCCTAGTTCAGTTGCTTTGTTAACCTGCTCATTGCATTTTGAGACACGCAAGCCTGAAATCAAAGCATGCTATCATGTAATATTTTTCTTATGAATTTAAAAATACAAATTGTCAAATTACAAATTATAAACAAATTCTACATATTGACTAACTTTGCATATTTGGACAATTTAAGAGTTGTGCTATTTCAATAAGTAAATTCCAACTAAATAGTTGGAAGGAAGGAAGAAAGCCCTAAGAAAGGGCAGCAGAAGAAGCAGAAACAAGATTACCAAGCCCCCAGTTTGAGAAGCACTACAAAGCTGTGCAACAAGCAGTTCCACAGGAGGATGAGAAAGGGAAGCACCAAGTCAGATTCTCCCCAGCCCTTTATTAACAAACTTAGAAAACACCAGAACTCATTCCCTGACTGTCTTCTCTCTTGCACAAAAATAGGTGCTAAAAGTAAAATATATCAGATTCAGTCACAGGCAAGTACAAAACACACATTCTCATGCTTCCCAGGAATGCATCCTCACTAAAGCACATGCTGGATCCAGCACATACTGTGGACTAAACTAAAATAAAATTTCTAATCTCCAGTAGTTTATTTTATCATCCTTTCACCTTTCCCCAGTTTTGCTTCAGCTGCAAATTGTGGTTTGTAGAATTAATTTTTGTTAATTATTTGAAAGTGAGATCCTGGAGAAGCAGCCTGAAGAAGATCTAAACTCTATGGGCCCCATCAGCTACAAACATTGCTCCACTCATGTCAGGTTACCTTTCTCAGCTGTATACATAAATTTGTTTCAACAGCTTATCTTCAAAACTCCATGCACCTTAGAAACACTGCACTTCCAACAACTTAGATTGTCTCATGTCCCAAAGGACTAGAGTTTAATAAACCCATTTCTCTAAAGGCTATCTTTAGAAAATATGCAGAGAGGTTCTGCTCCAATCTGAGAGAATAAGAACCAGATAGATCTCAGATATCCCAGTCAACAGTGAAAAACTGTTCAGTGGACAAGCGACATTGCTCTCTCTTTCCTGAACAAGTTTGGCTGAAATGCCAAATCAAGATCACTTAACTAAACTTTTTCCTATTGAGGAATAAAGGCAGGTGTTTTATTTCCACTAAACTGAAGAAAGGCTTCTATTATCTAATTTTGCAGGGAAATTCTTGTAATAGTATAGCCAAGAAGTAAACACTTCCAGTACTCATGCAAGGGGGATTACAGCATCAAACATCTGCATAGCATAGAAAGGCAGATTACAAAGTCAGTGGTCACACATTGCCCCAGGTACACCAAGGATATATGAAGCATATCACTCTGTGAACACCTCAAAAAAAAAGAAAAAAAAAAAAAAAAACCCCAACAAAAAACAAAAGCCAACCAACCAACCAAACAAAAAAAAAACCAAAAAAACCAAAACCCAAAAACTATAGTCCCCAGAATTTTTCACTTCCCTTTAGACTGCAGCAAGTAAAACTCCCAGACTCACAGAAAAAACTCACTATTTTCATTCTTCACTGCTGCAATTAGTACATAATTACATGATAAAATACTACTTTCTGTTTTATTGAAATCTTACACTGGATCAGATGTCACAATGAGTCTGGTAAAATTAATGAATTTTGTGTTTACCTAAAGGGTTTTTAAAAATACTTTATTACCTGCTTAACTGCAACAACAGTGAACAACATATGCAACACATTTTCTCAATAGAATTTCAGGCTCAAACAGACAACCTCTCAAAAAATTTGATTTTAGCACACTTTCAGTGGCCCTCAACAGACTTCAAAAATAACAAAACCACTTCTGGAATTCCGTGAGTAAACTTTAACTAATACTGAAGCAGACATCTAGCTTCTACTGTAGGCTTTTGTTCCACAGCCAAAAGAACCAGTCAACTGTTCTATACCATAGCTGAAAAACAAACATTTCAAGACTGCAAATACAACTGTAAAACTTATCTCTTACACATAGACTTGTCCCATGATAATGTTTCAGACTACTAAATGTAATTTGGAACATCGTCCCTGCGCATTCCCCCATAAAAACCTTTCTACAGAAAAAA